>JAULBZ010001093.1:0-24229 GCA_032360805.1 Neoturris breviconis | reverse complement strand
CATGGAACAACACGTTTCTATGAGCATTCAGGGTTGTGACTTGAACCGAAGTTACACACCAATTTCCCTAGCACTTGCAAAAATATACTAAGTTCGGGGAAGTTTGTAATTTGAACGCGTATACATAGGCATTTCATTGTATTCGGATTTAACAAGCGTTCCTACTAGACTAAATTGATCAAGGAATTTCTAAAAAAAAATCGAAGTTAAGCGGCGGTACGGAAGCCCAACGAGTGTCAACATACCATCCTAATATTCAATAATGTTGACATATTTGTATTGTGGATTGCTGTTTTGTTTTTCTTGTAACCATGTAGCTTAACTTTTCTTTTAATCTTTTGACGTATGATGCTTGTAATGTCTAAATGCCAATCCAAACGCGACGCTGCTCCTAGACTTTGATTAAACAACGTACATCGGCAGGATCTATCCGTATCGTTAAATCACACCATAACGTAGGAGAGTATGACTTGTTGAAATAGACTTTCGTCATTATTGACACATTTTTGGAGCTAAACCCATATGTGGGGAGGTTCGCAAAGAACTAAATCCTTTCGGAAGGAGCGTATTTTTTCGATAAGATATTTGCAGAAAGAAAATATTCTACCAAGTAAACTTTAAGCCGTAAGTGATCTCACTTTCCGATTTTTAAATTCCCATATGCCTAACACTTTCCAATTCATTTTTTGAAGATACAAGTACTATTGTGAAAATTACAAGAAGACATATTTCAATTTAGTTTTCTAGTACCTTATTAACAACTGTATGTAATGGATTTATGCAGTGCACCTGGTTTATAGAGTCTGCTTGACTCTAAGTACCAGATACAATTTCCTTGTAGATCCCTATCTCCTGTCGTTATATATAAAGGAAAATGCAACTTTCTAGCGCTTGAGTATGTAACGTACGACCCTGTAGAAAACGCCATTAAGAAATTTGCAAAACACCCCAGCATCCTGAAAATATCCTCACATCGACTTTCTCTTTTTCAGCATTCAGTCTTGAACAAGTAGATAAGGAATTTAAAAATTTAAAAAACAAACACGGAAGGACTTTTAAAACTATACCTGTTATAAACATCTATAAGATTGCTTGGACATATGTGGTACAAACTACATGAAATTATAGATAATGCTTTAGCAGTTGATACTCCAGTTTTTAACAAGGGTAAGAAAACAAAATGTAAAAAACGATAGACCTGTAATCGCATTGCCAACAGTGCCTAAATTAAATGAATGACTTGCAAAATACATTCAGTTTGCATATTAAAGCATATCTATCACCATGCCTCTATTGATATAGAAAAGGATACAGTGTCCAAAATGCTGATTAAAAATAGAATATGTCATTAGATTATGGATGGGTTTACAATAAAAATGCTAGTCAAACCAAAAGGTAGCTTTTAAATCTCATAATTTTTAAAATAAATAGAACATGTAAAGATTTGTACCTGCCTGACATCACCACCCTTATAAATGTCACCCAAATGGAGACACTACAATATTTTCTTAAATTTAGATTTAGAAACTATGTAACCCAAAGCAGCGTTCATATTGCGGCACATATGTAAGGGCAAAAGGATCTTAACCCTATTCAGTATGGACTTTTTTTGGGCTCTGAATATATGGAGGAGACTTAACTTTTGCTAGGAACATGCTATAGTATTGAAACTTTCCTAAAAGTTAGTTCGACACAATAATAACCCTTCGGCATAATTATTTTCTTGAGAAGTTTCTAAATTATTAGACTAAAACTCTAAACATAAATAAATAAATCAACAAGAAATTACCTTAAATGTAGCCTACTCAATGTACACAGCCTACAGGAACATTTTGTTCACCATTCTTTAGATTTAACCTTAAGTTCTTTCAAAGTGGGTACATTTCTTATATCAGAAGGTACCACATCACAATAGAACCAACGTATTTTAAGGAATCATGTCCATAATAGACAGTTTTTACTGAAGGTAGTGGAAAGTCAGATTAGGTACGAAGGTACCTTCCTATTGGAACGAAAATAGTTCCCATTATTCAAAGGGAAAAATCGTGCTTTACCTGATAAAGTTATAAAGCTAATCGTTGTATGTTTAAACCTGTATGTTTTTCTGCTGAATATTAAAAGGTCCATCTTCTACTAACAGCTCATCAAAAGACAAAATATTATTTAAATAAACAATACAAAGTGCCCTTTCGTGAAAACGATTTATAAAATTCTATCATGAAACATCCAAGTTAATGGACATTATGCAAATTGTGACACTACAAAGGATTTCATAAGGTCTCTTCTTTTTTCAAATGACTTCAATCTGCGGATTCTAGCTAACGCAGTTAACTTTCTGTTTGCTCTTTTGAAAATATTATCAACATGTCGTTTAAAATTCAATTTACTGCTTAACCCTATTGTATATGAGAACGGGGCAAATCTTCCCCTCCCTCACCCAGTTGAACTTTTTTATCATATTTCCTGAATCGAACGAACTTCTCCTTTTGTGACTTTTAATATTTGTTATTGTGAAGATTTTGGTGTAATGATAATTGGAAATATTATGCAGAAGATGTACTCTCAGTGCTCTCCTGCAGAGAAGTATGTAGCTATTTTCGATTTTTTCACGTATGTACTTTGTCTGATTTTATTTGCAAATAAACTTGCAGAAGATTAACTACTTTAGCTAGAATAAACAGGAAAAAATAGCTTTGAAAAAGAAGAGCCTTAATAAAAGCATTTAGAAAATCACAGTTTGCATACTGTGCACTAACTTGGAGGTTTCACGAAAGAGATATCAATAATAAATTAAAGCGTGTTCACAAAAGATCACTTCCTATTGTTTATCAAGATAATTAGTCGAGCTTTTAAGAATAGACAGGTTCGTCAAAATTTTTTTCATATATAATTTATACATTATTAATGATAAATAGCCCATTCAAAATAAAGTAATAACAAAAAGTACAAAAATGATGTTCACTATTGATATTTCTGTTTAATTTGACTCCCAAACGCGTTATTCTAAATAAAACTATCAACTGTGTGATTACAACAATTATTCTAATTAGAAAATTTAATTTAATTGCATGGTTTTATAATTGTAGTAAACGTTTCAAATGAATAATCGGGAGTCAATCACGCAATACACATATTATTTATCAACAAATTAAAATGAGCCTGTTGATAATGGGAATTATAACTAACCCACCGACATATGTAATGATAATAAAAAAAGTAGGGAATTTTATGAACTCTTCCGAAACTGATAATTTACAAATATTACACGTTTATTTTCTCTGAATTCAAATATATTTGCTAATTATTCAGCTACTGTAAGCCACATTTATTCCCTAACAGACGAAAACAGTATAAATCATATGGAGTTTAATTACAGCAACAGTCCGAGTCTTGTACCCATCATGCACGTGCGAAGAAAAATAGGAGAAAAATAAGTATGTAAGTAAGCGTCAATGTTTCATGAACGCGTTTTTAACACTGATAATCTTCAGCAATTATTTTGTAATTTTTTTGAGTTGTTATTTGGCCTTTCCAAGTGTATGGTGGCATTAAAGATGCCTGCAATCTAATTCTATCCGATTTGCCGGATATATTGTTTTGTTACACTTAAGTGAAAAATTATATCAAACAGAAAAAGCAGACAACTATTTATGTATGTAAGCGAGTATGTAAGTAAGTAACCGGAAGTTTATTTTGATTACTTTGATTATTTTCAGAGAAAATTAAAATTTACCAAATGCAACAACTATCATCGTATTAGGGACTAGGGGCATCATCTCTCCATTTCATCAGTTCCTATATTTCAAACTGGTATGTAACTACGTCAATTATCGCAAATTTGACTTTAGCCGTACTAGGCCGTTTAAGATGATCGTTTTCCAACTTGCAAAATGTAAAATCAACTTTTTTAATCGACATATGCCATTAGTATGTGTCAGCTAATACACAAATGGAAACAATTCGTAGCGAAACCAAATAGAAGAAAATAAAACAGGAATAAAGATAGATTACTTAACAGGTCATGTTTGTTCTTGTTAAATAGTATTTATGTTGATTTAAATCATTGTTTTAGTATTGATCTAATATAAACAAGCCTTTATAACCAAACAAGACAATCAATAAAGTAAGACCTTATTTTATTCTAAATTTATTAGTTATTAATTTGGGGGAGAGAGTTCGTTATCTCTAACATCTCGCATAGTAGCGCCGTCCATTTAAAGGCACTTGAATCTTTATCTGGATAAAATCGTGTATTTTGACATTTTTACAATATCGAAAGTCCTATGTTAATTTATTCTCCGTCGTGAAAGTCAGATCAATTTAATACAGCCACCAGACAACAAAATAAAAGAATAGATTTTAAAAACAATCTTGCAATATGCCTATAGTTAAGTTATATCGTCTTTCTAGTGTTTCTTTGAACACCAAGGAATATTACTCAGAACTTTGACGGATTTGCGACAAGGATATTAAATCTAACCAGACTAAAGCAACGTGTACATCACATTCAAGTTTTTCACAACTCTCCCTATAGACGTATCGCATACATAGAGCATATTGTCATCCGAGCAACAGATCATTAATAAATTAATTAAAAAAATAGGGCCAAGGATAGGTTATTGGGTACTCATAAAATTCCAAAAGGTCATTTGGTTAACGTGGATCATATACGAACTCTCAGTAAACTGGTTTTTCCAAAACCTAGAATGTTCATTCATTTGGCCTTAATAATTTATGCCAACACAATTTATCATCTAAGCACTCCTTGACAGAAATTTATAATACATACTCTTATATAGCTGATCTGTCAAGATATTACGAGGATTATGACGGAAAGCCAAATATGATGTCGTTGTTTCTACATAATTAGCTGATGTCTGATATAATTTATATCTGTTTCGCTACAAGAGCATCTTGAGGACGGGATTTTCCCAATCCCCTTGTGAATAATATAGTCAATAAACACATTATTGTTCAATATTTATCTGCTCATAATCTTTTATAAGTCTTTGACTTATCCGAGTGCATAGGAAAAATACTTTCTGAATAGTTTTATGATAATAACGTTTGTTGTCATATATCATTAACTTTAATGAATGAATGAACGTTTTATTAGTTGGGCAACCTTCTGTAATAGAGACAATTGAAATGTTTTACGAGTCAATGAGGATTTCCTGACCTCAGTAGTAAAATACAAAAGGCTTGGCCACGAACTAATGAGAATTAAAACGTCAAAGAGTGAGTCTACTATGAAGCAGAAAAATAAACAAGATTTCGTTTCTTCTAGATTTCAGTTTTGAGTAAAATCTACTTTGATAAACGATAATTTCTTTTCAAGAATGTTTACTATAAAATACGGGATAATATAATGTCGGTTTATCCATTTGCGTTTAAATGATTTTAGTAAGTACCTAATTATTTTCCTAACCTTTTGTACATTTTTTTTGTTCATTTTCTTTTGAAGATGACGAAAACTTTTCACTTTTGGATATATATATTCTTTCAGAAAAATTAAACAGATTGAACACAGAAAGCGCGTTGTGTTACTAAAGAGAAATGTCTGAAGATTTTCGATCATTTCTGTATGTTTAAACTTTCCCACTAATATATTACAAAATGTGAATATTCAACAAGGCAGAATAATTTTGATTTCATTAAAAATTACAAATTAAAACTATCTATACATAGGTAGATTTCTTCTAGGCGAACAATTTGCTGCGGAAGCCAAATAAAGACACTCCATTGGTAAAAATTAACGTCACACAATATGATTTTGTACCAATGAATGGCTTCATTTAGTTTATGCAAGATATTTTGCGCCTAATACTGGAAATCAATCATAAGGCACTCTCTGGACGATGCATATAAACAAAATGTATGCTGTATTATCAGCAAGATATATTCTTGATCAGAACGGATGCATTTATATCCATATTCAGTCGTTTCCACATTGTATTGATACTGGTCATATTTGGTAATTAGAAGACGTTGACTGATGTCTTATATATAGCTTTACTGTATTATATGCTTATTCATAACCCTATAAATAAGGATTCGTGACGTCATTATCATAGTATTTGAATTGTCACTTTCTTAACCACATTATGCGATAAAAAATCTACAATCTTGGACAAAAGTCTGAGTACTAGACTGTTGTGAACAGCATTATTCGGCGAGTTAAGTGGTAAGTCTACTCGATGTATCTCTGAGATAAATCTCTAAAAATTTCATCAAAATTTGTAAAATGTTTACAACTTAGACATACCATGTAAATAAACTATAAGGCGGAGAACGTTATTCTTCCGTAGCTATTATAAAATAAACGTAAAATTATTTAATTAAAACTAGTTGACGATGATATACATTGTTAGTTATTATGCGAGGCATGTTATTTAGTTACATGAATTAGTTAGTTATGCGGAAAACAATTAAGAGATATGTGTGTTTATAACTACACCTGGATTCACTAATTATGCAATCATAATCAATACGCCTTATCCCTAAATCATAAATTATAGCTATGTCATAAATATTAAATAACTTATGATTATAAATAAGTCATGTAGCTTACCTTATAGAACAATGATCTGTGAATGTATACCTTAATAAGGCATAATTAGTCTGACCATCTGGTGTGTCACATGCTGGTGCGGCACAAACTTGGACTCATAATAAGCATGTATATTATTTTGCTAAACAGGGCAAAAGATGATAGTAACGGAGATGGAACAACAATCCACATCACAAATAATCGATGGAAAAGAAGGTTATGACGTGAATCTAGTAGAGGAGGTACAAGAACGATTCAAATGTCCACTATGTAACAAGTTAATGAGGGATCCAATACAAACAAGTAGAGGTGAACTGGCATGTGAATCGTGTTACAAGTGTCATTTAGGGTAATGTTTTATGTTTATTAAAAATCGGGTAGTATTCCTAATGGTAATGCCATTTTTCCAGAATATTTTAATCATGTTTGTAAATGCTACTACTCCACTCTTTCCATTTTTCACATGAACCAAAACGGTGAGCCTGGAAGCGTTAATTAGTGGTATTCTAATGGACTCTAATGGTATAAACGTTTAGAACAAATACAGTGGAAATATATCAATAGATTTGCTGCTAGCAATTACTCAAGCTATTGACATCATTAGAAGAGGTTCAAAATGTGCTTCCCAAATATACCTGGAAAGTTTGTCCAAATACGCTGTCTCACTGAAACATTAGAATAATTGGGTTAACCCTATTAGGCCATGAGCCCCCCTCCCTCCTCCTCCATAAAATCTGAACGGCTGCATATGTTTCTTTCATTTTTTACACCAAAGGTTCCTTAAACTATAAACTACATTTTAATATAAAAGTTAATTAGCAGGTACTCTATTGTTTCATACTTATGACGTCACAGATTATCATGGATATAAAAATTCGTTTTTGTACGAGTAAAATGTTTTGATGCAAAACTTGTCACGAGTACCTTTTTTATGTAAAATAAACATCAGAAACAGAATCAGTATAACAATTTGTCATATGTCATATTAAAGAAAGTAAGAAAATATTTTCTTTCTTTTTTTATCTACCATTTTTTGGTAATCATCGTAATGCGGAATATGAGCAAATTATTTATGCGCAGTTTAATAGGATGGGGGTGGGAGCATAGGCCTAATAGGGTTATTCCCATAAATCAACTTTGTATAAGCATATGTATCAATACACACTCCGTACTTGGAGATTTATGTAATTATATTTGACATATTTAATCAGTAAGCAGATTATTTGCATTGTTTTAATCAAGCCAATAAAATGTATAGCTACTAATATTATTCCGTTTGTAATTTCAGTAATCAAGACATATGTCCATTGGATAAAGAACCAATTACTGGGCGACACTTCTTTAAAGATAAATTCAAGTCATTGGAAATACTTCGATTAGTTTGTTATTGTGTATATAAATATTATGGGTGTCCCTGGACAGGACATGTGGCAACAGCAGAGGTAAATGATGCGGTATTTTATTTTGAAAAGATTTCGTGTCTTCTAGATTTTAGTCTTGAGTAAAATCTACTTTGATAAACGATAATTTCTTAAGGATGTTTACCGGAAATTGTGAAATAAGCGCTTATTAGAGGGTTGCTTAAGATAGGGTGGACGCTTATTAGAGTTTTTTACCGTATTGATATTGTAGGCAATAATTCCATAAGTTTCAGAAGAAACCGTGAAATACTAAATGTAAACATAAGTAGGAAATTTGCAACTTGTTCTCGCTCTTCCGCACACTTACACATAGAAATCAAATATTGCGAGATACACTTTTGTATGTTATTTGGACGGTTATATTACATTTGTTTGGGTTATGAATTTTGTTTTGATGATTTTAAACCTTGTTTGTGTTTGTAGCTATTTGTATACTTAATCTTTTTTACTTATCTTACTTTGTTTATGTTAGCATAGTGCAGTCAATTGCGGCAATTAATAACAAAAATAATGTGGTCATACATTGTGTAAAAATAATATAGCTCATTATTTCTAATAATAATTTATTCCATGTTCATTCATAAAACATTAATATGATTCTTATCAATCACAAGTGAAACAAACACAGTAAAATGTAACCACCGCGACATTTATTGCTGGGGACTTTTGTAACTTTTCGTAAAAGAGCCTGGATGATTGACTTTCATCTGTTTAACTATGTATATTAAACGGTATATTGTCATATATCGTAATCCAAAATATGTATAATGTAGCTTATAAATCCTGGACTATCTTCACATTATTCGAAAAATATCCAAGCCTCTAAAACAACATTGATCTAGTGTCGTTATTGTCGATTTTAAACAAACTTGTTGACCACTGGGTAATATCAATACACGGTTCGCATAATAAGGCATTTTAAACTTGTTACCTCGTTATCCGTCACATCACATTATACTAACATTTCAGGAACACCAATCAGATTGTCGATATAAACCACAAATATGTTCCATGTGCAACACAACATTGTTAGACGGTAAAACAATAGATGATCATTTGGTGGATTGTGGTTCAATTGTTAACAACAAGGGTGTTTGCTTTTATGAAAAGTATGGGTGCAATAAAAAGGTACATGCTATTTTAAGATTTTACTTGGATAATATGTAAGAACGTATTTAACTACAGTATCAGAAATCTCTACTCCTTTCCCATATCAGATTGATTTTTTACTCCA
The DNA here is from genome assembly GCA_032360805.1 of Neoturris breviconis. NCBI lineage: Eukaryota > Metazoa > Cnidaria > Hydrozoa > Anthoathecata > Pandeidae > Neoturris > Neoturris breviconis. The sequence goes on along the minus strand of JAULBZ010001093.1, from coordinate 15,024 downwards.
GCCTACGAGCACTGATATTATCCATTGAAGGCACAATTAACTATGGCATCTAACTAGAAATTGAATCTGAGGCATTGATAGGAAGTGACCATTATACTATATATTATGCTAACAATATTGAACATGAAGGAGAGTTGGCTGAGGAGTTGGCCAGTAGAATGAGGTTTACTCCTATAAGACCCGGAGGGGGTGTACAATGTACCACACCCTAATAACTTTTTAACTGCTCCGTTTAACTTGAAACACGCCAGGCTCTCAACTATCCGAAAATGTAATAAAAATTTGCATACATCATCGTTTCATGAAGAATATGAGTATCCAACGGCAGTACCTGTGAAAGTATTATTTGGAAGATGAAAATGGAAATTTAGCTAGAACAATTAATTATATTGTTATATTAGCTAATTATGAACGTTTTATCAACTATTACATAATAAAAAGCCGTTGTAATGCCTCATAGACCAAAATAATACCGCATTTAGTAAAAAATATTTTTGAAAATTTCCGGTTTCGAAGGCCAAAAGTTTTTTTTCAAATATAATAACGTGAAAAGTCACCAAATTTGGGCTTAATACGGTGAGTGGATTAGAAGTTATACGGAAATTATGGGGTTTGTGGTAGAAAGTACCCCTCTCCCTCCCCGGGGTAAATAGGGTTAAACCTTTTTTAGGCAAAACCATGCAGAAAGATTATAATATGAGATTGTGATATATTAGTATGAAATTTAAATTTAATGCGTAAAAACCAAAATACACAAAAAAGTATATATGTATATATTTAGTAAAAATTTAAAACTTTTGGAATTCTCAACTCTTGCATGCATAAATTATTTTGGTGGGTTTTAGTCATAGTGCTAAGAACAGTCTACAAAAAGGTGGGAGTTTTTTATTTTAAAATCTAGGAGAAAATAACCCTGTTTATTTCATTCGTGAATAATGTTGTTTGCAAACAATATATTATAAAGGCTTATTGCAGTGTCAATAGAAACGACAAAGAAAAACAAAGTAAACTAGATATAGAAATATATTCACAACTATGAATTATTTTAATCGCAAAGCACAAATACAAATCTAGAAAATCAAAGATTTTGAACTGCATATTTTACTCACCACTAGCAACCGACTTTCAAAATGGCCACATCCATTTTGAAAAAAATTGAAATTAAGTATTTTTTACGCTTTCTTGAAAGATGTCCTACTTATTTATAATAGTTCTTCTATGCCTTATCTGGGCGGAATTTTTTCAAATATTCTTAATGAAATTTTGACTAATCTTATGGAAATCCTAAAGAAAATTTACATCTGAAATATAAATGCACGTTCTAGCTATTTTTAAGTTTTAACAATTTCACACGAATCTTTCGGGCCAGACAGGCCTTAGAACAGTTGAGTTGTCATTGAAACAATAGAGGAACATGTTATTAAGTATGAATAACTGTGTATTTAGGTATATAAGCCTTCCAATAACCATTACAGTCACAACCAATATAATAGAATAGGCAATATTGCAATTTTTGAGGAAAGGTCAATAAACTCACTCATAAAAATAACTCCGCTTTTCGTCCTTTAGCTTTCTAAAACCAACTCTTTTTACGCCGGACCTAATATCGCCCCAAGTATATAATTAACGCCAATAAGGACTGGCGTAAAAAGAGTGGACAAGGTATGCAGACATACCCCAACCTAAAGTATTCCAAACTGAATAAGTTTAAGCGGGAACGAGGTCCATTGTATGAATCGCTTATTGCAGAACGAGTCATTTCATGTTGATTTTCATTAGGGGAAAGCTTTCTCGCAAAATCCGGAAGAAGGCTTCTTTTAACTTTCGCGCAGAATTTTTCCTCTTAATGGAAATCCACCTTTAGAAAACATGTTATTTATTCTACCAATTGATGCCAACTGATCATAATATTGTTCTGCAATTTAGATCATTAATCTAAAGAAATACTAAAATAAAAAATCTTTATTTTCAACCGAGTATTCCTTGTCAAATGCTAAATTTGAAGCGTTGACATTCAGAGTGCAAAAATTTTAATTCGTTGTCTATACCTTGTTCACAACATTGTATGGTATTAGTATTTCTATTTATACTTACTTGCATTGATACTTTTAGCCTCGGAACGTTAACGATCACATTACGCATTTAAAGGATAACTATATCATCCATTCAATTATGCAAAACAAATATGTAGAGAGGTTGGAATCTGCTTGTGGCTTATTCAGGAAAGACATCGAATGTATCAGTGAATCGGCAAAAGAGGAGTTTACCCTTTTGAATGGGCAAGTATTCTCTTTAACCAAAACTGTGAAGGAAATGCATGATGTTATTACAAAGCTACACAAAGGAATGATCAATATGCTTGGAAAGTCCATTAATACCGGTTCTACATCTGATGAAGCAATGCCATCTGAGTCTTTATCAGTTACAAATAAAAAGATTTCTGAGCTAGATCTAAAGCAGCAGTTATACGAAAAGACAACATATAATGGTAAAATCCTATGGAAAATTGATAATTTGAAACTCCGAATGCAACAAGCAATAACTGGAAGGATCACTGCATTACATAGTGCTCCATGTTTTTCTGCAAAATACGGATATAAGTTTTGCGGTAGAGTTTATCTAAATGGAGACGGTATGGGTAAATGTACGCACTTATCAATGTGCGTAGTCATAATGAAATCAGATTATGATAATCTGTTGCAATGGCCATTTCAAAAAAACGTTATTTTTCGATTAATTGATCAAGAAGATACTTCAAATCATATCGAAGAAAGTTTTGTACCTGATCGATTTTCATCCAGTTTTCAAAAACCGAAGAATAATATGAACGTAGCAGCTGGATGTCCGATGTTTATATCCGTGGAGGATTTAATGTCTGGTACTTATATTAAAGACGATTCTATTTTTATAGAAATTAATGTAGTATAATTAACAATGGTCTTTTTCAAAGCTATCAATATAAGCAACTAATAGTCCAGACAGGTTTATGGATTATACGGTTTGACGTATCTTGATAGTGTTTATGACACTAGGTCAACTCAAAGTAGACAGATATATGTGTGAACATGATCGCTTGCAATGCGTATCAAATGTATGTCAAATTTGTTTGTTTTGATTTTAAACATTTCTCGTACTAAAGAAACTTTAGTGTACAAAACCTATTAGGCAAAAATAACAAGTTTTCTGGTAGATGTGTTTATTTTGATTAGATTTAATTGTTTCGTATGTTGAAGAAACTTTAGAACGCAGAACGTTAGTAAACAAATAACACAAGTTTGCTGCCGAATTTCTTTCTTTTGTTTTGTTTTGGTTTTATTAATATCTCAACCTACTCTTCGTCTTAGGTGAGGTTTGGTCCGATCTATGTAATCATTCTAGGAAACAGATATCTCTGTATTAATGATCAGTTTTCCGTATGAATGATTACGTATTTATAATTAATTAATCTACAATCTAAACTATTGTTGCATTTCCGTTCTCATGAGATACGTTTCTTGATATTGGTTCATGATCGATTGGACATAATCCCTCATTTCTAAACAACGGAAAAGAGAAATCAAAAGAACGCATTCTGATCAAAGTCAGTTGAGTCAGTGTTACCCGGAGGAGGAGTGAGTGACTTGGGAAAGGAAAGTAACCAGCAAGTTAGTATCGTAGTTATGGTGTAGATAATCAACTGGAGGGACTGGTTAAAGCTGCCAGTACAAGAACCCTAATAAAAAATTACAAACACAAAACAAATATGAAAATACTCCCCATCTGCCTCTACCGATTTCAAAAATCTGATTCAAATCAACAACAAAATAGAAAACCTACTGTAAATTTGTTTCACAACATGATTCGCATCTTTGTTCTCCGGTTACAGTTTGTATTACACGTCGAATTGTTTTCGTGTTCTTTTCTTGTATAATAATATGTTTAATTTGTAGTACTAATTTAGTTCTTGTTTGTAAATCTATGAATAATAGGAAATATAAAAGTAGCAATTTGTTATGTAGTTCCGATTTCTAGATAATATTCCGATTCTTATTTTTGTGTTGTCTCGATTTCTTGATATTGGCTTCTAATTTCCCGATATTGTACCGTTTTCGGTCATTACGGGGTTCCAATTTTCCGTTAAATAGTTTGATTGAAAATGCTTGGAAATTCATTTTCCAAGGATCTAGGACCTGTGAATTCAAATTTTTTATTCTCGGTGCAAACCATTATTACGCCTCACGTAGATACTATTCTAAGCAAACTAGTGACTGAATACAAATAAATCCTAACCATCCCATGTGAACAGATTATACACTGAACGAATCTGAGAACCTCTCTATAGTATAAGTATGCAGTATTCTAAGCAGAATGTTCTAAATAGTTTGGTGAGGACGAAGGAATATAAATCATGCATATAGCTAAATGATAATAAATCAAAGGACTGGCAATGTACCTCGTTGCTTTTGCTTAGATAACATTCTACCTTTCCAAGCAGTTAACAAGGTCTAAAATGATAAATTACAAGGTTCTATGCTAAAAATACAGTAATTATAATAACAATTTAGGGTTAAATTAAAAAAGTACATAATTAAACATACCAAAAAAGAGTACTTAGAGGACAATAGAGAAAATGAAACTAATAGTAAATAGACAAACAAGTATAAACAAATAATAAAATAGTAAAAACATCAAGACCAAGTAATAGAATAATGGATTTGTTAACCATATTATATAGAGAAGGGGCGAAACTGCTTAAAATATTCAATAACATAGGTAATTTCATAAGTACTCTCCTTCGCAGAGGTACTCTTTACCTTTATGTAATACTCACGCAGTTGTGAACTATGACACATGGACATTCATGTGACTTTCTTTCAATACTCATTTAAATCTATGAAAATATACACTATATATAAAATAACAATGACGTCAAAATAACCTATTGCAGTTGATATATTCTAAATAGAGTAATTGAGAAAAAAATCTTCTGACGTCATAAAAGATTTCGTTTCACAACAAAATCCTTTATTTTCAAAGATAATTAAATTCATTTAAATTATACCTGGAAGTTTATACGGTAAATCAACTTTTAAAAATACATTATAAAAATTAAATAATTTAATAAATTTAATAATAATAAATTAAATAATCAGCTTTATTTTTCTAAATTTTCGTCCTTTTCGTCCTTTCATGGTCCATAATACAACAGGTGCCAGTATTTTCCAAATAATTTTACATTTCCTGAACGCTAATAAACTTTGACGAAAAGTTACAACAATTCAATAAATTTTCGTAAGTGCAGCAAAAGTTATTAATGAGTCCACCCATCATAGTAGTTAACCCTTCATTAGTGTGGCGTGGACCCCCTGAATTTTTTAATTTTGCTGTAAAAGTAACATGTAACATAACTTATTATTCAGGAGGTTATTTTCTTATATATTTTAAAAATCTGCATCATACTTTTGTAATTTTTTGCCCCGTAAATCTACTAATACCTGCGGGTTTTTTGTTAATAACATTTTTTTATGGTGCGTTAAAACAAGTCTGCCAAGATATCTATTACAAACGGTTTTGTGGAAAAAATATATGGTGGTCGTTGCAGGTGTCTTGTGACGACGCTCATTTCCGGACGATGTAGTCGAAAAAGACTGGTTTTTCAATGTAAAAATCCATATTATATATGAAATAGCATATTTTTACAACCAAAATATTGTTAATTAATAATGTCTTCATTCTTTTATCATCATTTCCGCTAAATTCGAGCGAAATAGCACATCAAACATATGAAAATCCAATTTTCTATGGTTTTCAAAAAATTATATTGTTCTGAAGACAGTAGAAAGACAATGACCTACTGTCTATTTTTTTTTTTACATTTTTGAATTATGTTTGATGAGAACATTATCTTTACTAATTTTCATTAAGAAATTCAAAGTAGTTTAGAAGTTAACCCCAGTTTTACCGGGGTATCGGTATGTCCATAGTTTAACTGGGATGGAGGGCGGGGCAAAATACCTTATCTTGAGAACCGAACATGCTGAATACTTGAAATTGCATAGACGTAGGTCTCTTAATTGGCTTTCCAAATTGTTGTGTAATTTCTGTGTAATTTATGACAGATTAGCAAAAAAAGTTGTCGAAAACAAGGCACATGTACCTGAGAATTTACTCATAACTGACATTCCGCATAATTTTTTTCCCACCAAAATTTCCGTAATAAAATTATATTAAAAGTCCCAAAGTTTTAGCTGCATAGCATAAACGGTTGGTTCTGAAGAAGTGACGTACTTAGTCTGGGTTGAAAAGAGGATGGAATATCAGGAAAACAGAAGTGTTTAAAAATGTTGTCAACTGGATATATAAAAAGATTTCGAATCGTTTAGTAGACCACCGGGTGCAAAGAAGCGGCGGGAGGAACACAGAGATTTGTTGTCAAATTTCAAGTGGAATTTTAAATTGAAATTGTTGTTTCCAATTATTTTTGTAGATGTCCACCTCGCTTCTTTGGATATTGTATGTTATCATAATAAAAATAATCGCCTTCATTCTTCTCTTTGCAAACTATAATAGAAAAAAAAAAAAAATAATTATAGAAGCAAATTAATATCTTAATGAACTCACCACAATGGATAACTGTCTAAAATTAATTTTAACATTGTTTTGACGTTCTTACTTAGTAAGAGTTCGGATTAATAAAATGTTACTATCGACTATGATTACACATTGACATTAAGGTTTGGGTTAATATTTTACCCTGACAACCCACTTGGTACCCAACGTTTAATCAACGTTGAAAAGACGTCTTTTTGAGGTCTATACGCCACAACAACGTCGGGTGTCTTGAGACGTGGCATCCGATGTGGGATCAACAATAAGAAAATTATGCTTTCCATCTAAGTTTTTTCAATGTTAGCTAACATTGAATTTAAAACGATGTTTCGAATTGAGTGCTCCTGGGAGTGTAAATTTCCGAAACGAATGCTACAAAGTCGAATCGGACATGTTCCAAAATCGAATCCGATTTTCGGCATCGTTTCCCATCTATTATCATCCGACTTGCTACAGATATAGTTTCATACCGGATCTGACATGTTGCAAAAATGAACATGTACATTTTTGTTTGGATGTGTTATATCTATGAGCTTGCACTGGATTGGTTTCTTCTGTACGAACAAACCAATCGGTTGTAAGATCATTGATTCATATCGGATGAAATTTAAGAATTGTTCAAAAAGTAAACCAAAAAGAATAAATCATGTAAACAACTCTTTGGTAGGAAAACAAACGCTACAAACTTGGATGTTTTCATTTGACTTTGTGGCTTATTGTATCTGACGTTATAGCATTCATTTGCATTAAATACTATTTACAAATTATACCTACAGGGCCTTATGATAAGCTTCGTTGTTGAGAAAACAACGCCTATCCGGCAAAAACCTGTTCAAAGTCAGCAAAATAACGTTAGAACAACGTTCACAGAACGTTGATCTAACGTTATTTTGCTAACTTTGAACAGGTTTTTGCCGGTTGAACGGTAGCATATTTACTAGACTAGCACCTGTAGTCGATATTTTTGTTTACGTTTTAATTATTACGCATTATTAAGTTTTTAAGTTATTAAGTTTTTTTTTACCTGATTTCATATATTTTGTTCTTCTCATCACGTGACCAAGTTCCAATTCGTTGGCGCCTGATATAGATTGAATTTGATTATCATGCTTTTGAACCTATTAAAGACGAAATTTAATCAAGACGTAATTTCGTGTTTTATGGTAGATTACCGAGATTATACTAACTTATATACCCAGTGTCATGTATCAACCTGGTAGCAATTTCAAAAAGATGTCTTATTATCGTTGCTCAAACTACAATCCCGGACATAAAGCCTCAAAATCTGAAAGCACGAACATTCGAATGTGTTCCAAGATCCTGGGTACTAGGCTGCTGGAAATAATAAATTTTGTTGATTTTGTAAAAAGACCTAAGTCTTAACCCTATTCAGGCTGGGCTTTTTGGAGCTCTGAATAGCCATAACTTTTGATCGAGCCATGTTGTAGTGTTAAAACTTTCCAGAAAGTTAGGTGAACCCTTAGTTAACATTTTAGCGAAATAATTTTTTTGATGACGTCATTACTAACGATGACGTCATAACTGGAAAACAGGTGGTTCAGAAAAAATAATTTTTAGGTGAATTTTTACCAAAATGGTTTTCAAGCAAAAATAATAATAATTTATTTTTTTTGCATTTTCTTTTTTACCACCTGTCAAAAATATGGTTGCTAGGGGGAAATTATCCATAGTTACCAAAAAAAAATTCTTTCAAAATTATCCTAGATAAATTGTAGGAAAACTCCCAAAATTTGTAGTCATATAAGCAATTCATTCAAAAGTTATGTACAAAAGTTTAGCAGGAAGGGCACTTTGTGTGAAAAATGTTCATATCTTTGTTTCTTACTCTGTTTGACAGCAAAACGGAAAAAGTAAGGAATAATAGTATATTTTTATAGATTTTCTAGGCATTTATAAATAGTAAACCGGAACACAAGTTCAAATGAGACCACATGTACCTAGGCAAGACATTTATAAATAGTTGACCGGAATACAAGCTCAAATGAGGCCACATGTACCTAGACAAGACATTTAGAAATAGTTAACCGGAATACAAGCTCATATGAGGTCACACGTACCTAGACAAGACATTTATAAATAGTTTTTATTAGTGCTACTTTTGTAGTAACCCAGTCAAGTAGAATCTTTCTGAGTTTTTTAAAATTATATTAGGGTGATTTTCAGAATTTTTTAAAAATTTATAATTGCCACCTGTTGCCCTGGCAACAAATTCTTTGGCAGCAGGATGAGAAGAAATTGTTAAAAAATCATCAAAGAATACCTTAGAAAATTGCTGACATCAGCATTATATTAGTGATGATCAACGGAAATACACACTTGTTATCAGACAGTGATTTTACTGATCCACGAAACCATTTTATACTTGTCAAATGAATTTTCAATAATGGACTTTTAATTTCAATTCTTAATGATGACGTCATAAAAAGTGCTGACGTCATCAAATTTATTTTTATGTCAAAATGTTTAGAATAAAATAACGTACTACTGTAGCAAGTTTCATTTCTTCAATTCAATAGGGAATGAAGGGAGGACATATTGACATCCCCAGCCTTACGGAGCCCTAAAAAGCCCAGCCTTATTAGAGTTAAGAAAGAGAATCTTAATTTAAGACTTTTATTCTTAACGTACAAAAAATATACTTCGAAATAAGAAAAATATTATTTGCAAGAATGAAATTCCTATTTTAAGAAAATTGTTAGGTGATGCTGCACCTCTGAATATAAAACACAAAAAAATGCACAAAACAAGTCATTCGAATTTCCGTTTTGGCAGAAAGTTTGCTGAAATTCCGAATTTTCCGAATTCCTTTCAGCCAGGTAACAACAGAAAGCTTTAGAAATCTTCTAGAACCTTTCCGTAAAACATAAAATTCCATTTCGAAATGAAACATAACATCTTTCCGCTCTTTAAGGTATTTTGTCGACGCTCTCTTGGATTTATCTTACTGTCACGTGGGACACGTTGTTGTCAATTGAGAATCCGGTCATATAAGAAGTATGAGAGCGGCAAGCAAAAGGTCTACAGTGTGTGCAAATATTCGATACTTTTATCAAATATTTACTCTGTATATGTCACAGATTATTGGCACTAAAGTTTGGAGATGTAGATACCGATCACAGGTAATAATAGAGATGCTAGTGCAAATTTAACTCAATCATAATATGGTTTTCCAAGTTGAAATAAACACTATTCTAACTCCCACGCATATTAACTTTTGAGAAACCAACAATAGCAAAAAATACAGCCAACTTAGAATAAATTAACTAATCTACTAGTCCCTAACCAATTGCCTGCTACGCAAACCCTGGAAATAGCGATAGTAGAGTACCATCATTTTTATTTAGTAACTATAGAAATTTCCCCAAGCGCCCTATTTATTCCACCCCTATCTAATGCTCTATGCTTTGGTCAACCTTGTCATAAATAATCTTCCGTCCAATAATGTGATCTTGTTGTCATATCTTTCCTTGTACCAGATTATGAAACCCTTTTCCCCAATATTCGTTTCCTTCTTTCTATTGCCCAATGTAAATAAATCTCTAGTCGCGATGAATTTATAAATAGGATATTTTTAACAAATCAAATTATGTATTTTTGTAATAAGGCAGCCTTCCCATGGACCCCTAAATGAGTTTCACCCTAAACAATCTTGCATCTGATTGGTTTCTTCATACTTTTATTACATATTTCTATAGCTATATTTTATATCGCTTCCATTTCTCCTTTTTTTTCCCCTCGGCAATCCAGTGCCATTGTGGCCTTGCTTTGGATGACCAACAATAATAATAAAATATATAAATAACTAATTCACTAGGAACATTGAACAACTATTTAATTAATAAGAATCGAACAATCGGTTTTCAACTTCTTCAAATTCCTAAACGTAAATTTTAAACTTTTGTACTTTATATATTTTTATTACACATTTCTATATATTTTATATTGCTTCCATCCTTTCTCTTTTTGTAACCTTCAGCAATCTAGTGGCATTGTTGTCTTGCTTTGTGTGGCCAAAATAGTAATAAAAGATGCATAGCTGATGGATGTGGTCGTAAATTAGTATCATTCATTTATGAGCGAGGTCCAATATACTTTGATGTTATAACAGAAATAATTCTATTGAATAATCGGTTTTCAATTTCTTCATTCATAAACGTTCATAGTAAGAGAAAGCAATTACTTTAGAAAAAATAACTTTGGTCCATAAATTTGCACTCGCAACATAAAATCTTTTGAACTAAGACGGCTAGGAGCGGTGGCAACTCCTTTAACGATAACCATTTTCGAGCAGATTTAAAATTTGTAATTTGTCCTCCGTCCGACTTGAAAGAATGCTAAATAGATAACACGTGCCACAAACTTATATGATGATGCTATCACGTTTTAAGCATCAAAAATATTGCACGCTATCAAAAATATTGCACGGCAATCCTATTTCTTTAAAGCTGATTCCCATTAGACATACAATTCCGCGCGTAGCCAAACCAAGACATTCCATTACTAAAAAGTGACATCGCACGTCGTATGATGTCATTTTCTACCAATGGAATACCTTCTCCTGGCTTATGCGCGAAATCTTCTGCCTAATGGAAATCAATAGTTAGTCATTGTTTACTAATATTTATAGTTATCCACTGAACAGTTTCATTGCTGTTAGTTATTTATCTCTGGTACGTTTCAAGACGCCGAATAGTCATTGGTGATCATCTTTAGCCACCGTACTTTAGCACTTGAAGCCATATATGGCTCTTTATAAAGAGAGAATCATCATTTGTATGTGCCCTGAACAAAGTTAAATCTCTGGTTGTACGTACCCTGAACAAAGTTAAATCTGTGGTTAAAACTAAACGTCAAACGTTACAACAATAATTTTTGTTACTACTATTGGGAAAATTGGGAAAAAATGTTTGATAAAATGGAGAAAAATTGTTTGATAAAATTTTATAGGTATAAAAGTTAGGAAAATGCTGAAATTCAGCTGATTTAAACAATAATTGTAGAGTCACTAAAAAAACATTGACGCTGGCTCCCAGCACTTTACTGAGTTGATATAGTCTGTATAATGCAACTAAATAGGACTGTAGTATAGTCTTAACTTTCAAATACTCGACATTTTATGGCGCAATTTTAAGTCGTAAAATACAGGAATTAAAATACGTCTCCAGTAGTAACAAATTTGTTTAACTCCTTTTTTACGTTGTTGCGGTAGTTGCGGCAGTTATGTTTGTTGTTTCTTATCTTGTTTGCTTAGAGTTAAACGGACTAATTATATACGCCTTATAGATTAATGGTTATGCGATCTTAGAAGCAAACCTGTCACTCAATCTCATCATCAAATCCTGCTTGAAATTTTTAAACAAACCAAACAGCGTAATTATACTGGCTCTTATCAAAGGTATGGTTTTGACTTTCTTTTTACAAGGCAAAAAAAGTCATTTTGTTTGCCTACCTTTTTAGACGCACTTCGTATGGCCTTTAAATATAATTAGCGCGTTTCTAAGATATAAAGGTTGATTTCTATTAGACGGAAAATTCCGCGCGAAATCCAAAAGAAGACAATCCATTGGTAGAATTTGACATCGCACTAACATGGTTTATATATCGGGGAATTGGATTCAACGATGAAAGATGAAGTATAGCAAGGTTATACCAAATATCTCCAATCGAAGCCATGGAATGTAGCTACAATTCACCTCTAAAAACATTTTCTATAAAAAAAATGATACAGCTAAGGGGCCATCTCAAAATTTCGTTCCAAAACCAACTTTTTTGATAGGGTTAAATCAACTAAAAAAATTAACAAAATTCAACAAAAATGAATCCGTGCATAAGTATGTTAAACCACTCCATTGTAAGATCATTGGGAGATGGTCTTTAAGCCTTTACAATTCAAGTACTATAGGTATAATGTATTAGAGCAAACACAGTTAACTGGCCCCTTGAAAGTTCCTTATCAAATTGTTATAAGTTATCTAATTGTTTTTAACTTTCTCTAATGAGTTTCTCAGCGGCGATTACCTTTCAGTATTCGAACTTTCTCGGAAAATGGCTAGTGGATCAGGGGTTCGAGTGATTCCACTTTACATCAAGGTATATATACAGTTTTCCATAGCTGAAAACTGTGTTGGGAAAACCTTTCTACACGAGTAATATGCCTAGAATATTGCTGCATAATCAAAATTCTGGAGATAGCGATAGTAAAGTATCATTGTTGTCATATTTATGTAGTAATTATAAAATTCGCCACCCCAACCGCTTATTCCATTCCCCTTCCCGCTTAATAATGTTGGAAACATTTCGTCCCGAAGAAACCAATCCGTCGCAAGTTCGTTGACCTAACACACTTCTGTGCAGATTCATTTTTGTTGAATTTTATCAATTTAGCTGATTTAACCCTAACAAAAATGCATAAGTATAAGTGGTGGGAACAACTTCCTTCCCAGGTATTACTTGATATCAGTTCTCTTAAAACATCCTTTTCCAAATTTCACTTTCCATAATTCACTCCGGATGCATATTTGTTCCATAGCCCGAAAGACTACCGAACGCGGTCCGGCATATATCCGATTCGGATTGACGGAAGTTATGTAGCAACGACCGTATTCAGTAGCCTTTGACGATGTGTTCGTTTCCAGTCTCAGTATAGATGTGCTGGAATGTAAACATTCTAGAGTAATTACAGTAAACGGCTAATTTCAAAATCTTATGCTCAATTTTAATAACTATTTCCTGATGTCATTAACAGAAAACCGATAACAAACACATCACACGGAAAGTGCATAACATCGATAACAAACACATCACACGGAGAGTGCTTAAGGGTGATCACACAACATAATTGGCTAAAGACAGTTCATTTGTGGTTGCGATGTTTTATAAATTTAAAAAATTATTAAAAGTTAATGCATTACATCAAGTTCTATTTTGAGCAGACAACGTCTCGTTTTCATGTATTTGAGAATAGGTCTATTAGAGCGAAAATATCCGATAAAGAGAAACTGATAATAAACAAAATTAATTAATGAAGATTTCCGTTGATAATCGTTATCGATAACGAAGAAAATAGAACAAAAGAAGGCGCTTCAACAATATTGTTAGCACGGAACAACGTCATAATTACATAAGAAATATTTTCAACTGCTTTTAAGAAAATCCCAAGTTTTAATGCCATAATAAACTCATAGGTTCTATGAATGGTATTCATTTCAATGAACGAATATTGATTCCCAGAGCTGAATGAATTAAATTCAAGGAAAGAATATTCATTTCAGAAATAAATATTTGTTCCGTAAAATGAATACATGGTACGTACTTGCAGGGATAAAACTTCTAAGGATTAAATTAAATTTTGTGAAAATTCTTGGTAAATCCAAGCCGGCAAAAACCTGTTCAAAGTCAGCAAAATAACGTTAGAACAACGTACAAAGAACGTTGTTCTAACGTTATTTTTCTGACTTTGAACAAGTTTTTGCCGGCTGGGATTAACCAAAATAAGTTGGTACGTATCAGAACGTATATATATATATATATATATATATTAATTTATGACCTGTCAAATATTTGGTTGCTAAGGGAAAATTATCCTTAGTTACTATCAATTATTTCCCCAAAAATTATCCTAGATAAATTATAGGAAAAGTCCCAAGATATCTAGTCGTAATAGCTTTTCGTTCAGAAGTTATGAAAGAAAGCATGGCAGGGGGAGGGGGAGGGGGGAGGAGGGGGGGCATCCTGAATAGGGTTAAGGAGGTTACATTAACATAATATTTCAAAATCATTTTTTAATATGTTTGTAAATTTTACCCACCGATAAAATAAAAAATAAAGTAACAAATGACTGTCAAAATATTGTAAATGCGAGGGGTAACCAGCTCGAAAGAATTAAAAAAGAACATCAAAAAAAAAACTACAACCATGTTATTAATAGATAAACATAAAGTTCTATTGTTTCAAAAAAATATATGAAAGTCCCAAAAGAAGAACAAACAAACACAAACCAACCAAAACAACAATAATTACCTTTTGTTGTGAGTTGTAAAGTTAGAGCAAGTAGTTATATTCCAAAGTAACGTTAAAAACAAAATAACTTATTACGTTAAAACAATTTCTAAAACATCGTTATATAAAAAAAGCAATTTAACATATTATGATCAAAAGAAATAACTAATCGTTTCTATAAATTGTACCAATTTGTTTCCCAATAGGAAATATTAACGAGCGGAACACAGGAAACATTACAATACTCTTACAATAAACCCAGCCGGCAAAAACCTGTTCAAAGTCAGCAAAAAAACGTTAGAACAACGTTCAAAGAACGTTGCTCTAACGTTATTTTTCTGACTTTGAACCGGTTTTTGCCGGCTGGGAAGTCACTTGAATGTTGAATGTTTATAGATATGAGGAAAACAAAATGGT
>JAULBZ010001092.1:0-24233 GCA_032360805.1 Neoturris breviconis | reverse complement strand
TCAGCCAACTTGGCTGAAAATATTCTGAAAAATCTCTCCTCCACAGTGATGACCGGCTGTTATTTCGAGCCCTTGCATAAGAATACACAACGTACAATACATTCCCTAAATTTGTGGGGGAGGGAAAAGAGGGAGGGGTTAAAATTATATTTAATATTTATATGCATTGATATGCATTGGCATACCATGTTCAGCAGTGAAAAAGTGAAACCCAATAGTGCAACTCATTCAAATATTTTTTGTTATTACGCATGTACATTAGAAATTATTTAAAGGAAAGCACATTATATCATACTCACTCACCTCCTACTTTTGTTAAAATCTGATACACAGCAAAATTATTCTTGCCAGTTAACCTTGTTATGTTGTTAGTTTTCATGATGATGATATTATATTCCGAATATGCACCTAATCTTTTCAACGTAACTTCAGTTGTATTTACCATTACGGTATCAAATGTTAATTCAACAGGGCAATTGTTGCATGATATAAGGTAAATTCCTTCTGGATTGGATCCTGGCGATGGTGCATCCCACCTAACTATTACTTCTGTTGATGTTGCAGTAAAATTTATGTTTGTAGGTTCCGAAGGAGGAGCTATATAAAAAATAATTATGATATTAAGCTTCACATATTATTGATGTCGTGTTTCTACTTGCTAAAGCAATAGCCACACCCTTAAGGCCTGTTTCCACTTCTTATGTTGGTCGCATGATACTGGTCGTAGTTGCTAGCGAGATGCATAAGTTTGGTATTTTGATTGACTGAATTTTTCAAAAAACATATCCGTCAATCAAAATACCAGATTTACTTATTTGCTAGAGATGGTGACATTTAAATAGAAAAGAAGTTCAAAACACTTAACAATTATATGAAAGTTTAACATTTCACGTTTAAAACTTCTATATTACTCCTGACTAATCTTTAGCACACATACATAAATTTCATACTCAAACAAAGTAAAAGAGGTGAACAGTTTAACCCTATTAGGTCTAGGGAGACATGATGGCCTTCCTCCTATTAAATTGTACAAAAACGTTTTAAATAAAAGTAATATCATGCTCAAACTTTGTGAATTTTCCTAACTTTTAATTTCTGCAGAATGATTATTTCTAAACGGTGGTAGACCAAAAAAATGAATATTAAAAACAAAAATTAGTCTGACATTTTATGACACACTTGAAACCGTATGCTGAATTTGTTTCTGCTGTTTATTTTATATAAGAAGTTACTTGTGAGAAGTTATTGTATGAAAACATTATACTCATAGAAAATACGAAACTCCATACCCAAAATAAGCTATGACATCATAAGTTTGAAACAATAGGACACCTGCTAATTATTTTTACGATAAAAATGTAGATTATAGTTTGAACTACCTTTGGTGTAAATTTAGAAGACAAATATCCCGCCGTTCAGATTTTATGAAGGGGGAGCCCTCATGCCCCCTAGGCACTCAGAGTCTTAAAATGCTTAAGTCTAATACGATGGTCTTCTTATTAATGAGAAAAACCCCACAGTTTTTAATAGGCAAAGAATGCCAATAGCCTGCAATTATCTTAAATGCACAACAGTTTGCGATTATCCAGAACATCAAAGTTTTACATTCCAACAATATGAAATTGCTAAATAACTTTGTAGCAGTAAAATGGTTAAAGAATTTAAGAAACTAGGGTTTGTATTTGGTTACTTAAAAGAAAATTATATGTAATTTTTACAGAAAAAATGTGTTCATGAAAGAAACTTCCTCATTAACCTGTAACAGTTCAATTTAAAACAGTATGATTATATTGATGATAAAGTTACTCTTAAGGGTAATCTGCACGCTCGATCTGTAATAAAGAAAAGAGCTTTCCAGCATATATTTTTTTCATAGTAATGAAAATTACTTAGATATGACCAAGCTGGGAAATCTTGAGTTAAAAATCTTGAGTTATTAATTTAGTTGCTTGATTCGTTTCGAGTTATTAACTCAAGATTGATTTAGTTGCTTAATCAACTTCGAATTATAATGGCTTAAGATTGATTTTGTTGCTTTGTTGTTTACTTGAGTGTCACAAACATTTTCAAGAATATGTAGAAATATTTTGATTTGAAGTGTGTGTAGCCAGGCTTTATCTAGAGTTAATAACTCGAGAAAATATTGTGTATGTCCAAGCTTTAACTTGAGTTAACAACTTGAAAAAATTGAATAACTAAATCCAGCTCGAGTTAATAGCTTGAAAATAAATAAACAACTAAATCGAGGTTAATAACTCGAGAAAAATCAAAGAACTCAACTAAATCAATCTCAAGTTATGAATTTTAACAAAACTTAATTTTGACGTCATTATGACGTCATAACTCAAGATTTCTCCACCTCAACAAAACATATCCAAATAAACATTTGATCGACACATAAAAAGATCACAGAAATACAGTTTACTCTGTATCATGCTAAAATAACAGGTTTACATCCATTCATTATTGGAATATTTATTCTTATTAATATTGAATTTTAAACTTAAATCCAACACAGTGCTGAATGTACGAACTATCCTTAAACATGATTTCTTTCTTGCATATGCAATATAGAAGTAAATATGAGTAGATTTTCACAACATTACAACTGATTTTATTTATATATGACATACTGGCAGTATTATACTGAAGTTAAATCATATTACAAAGGCATTCCAAATGGAATTTTGAATCGTCAAAACATCTTGAAAAACGTAAAAGTTCTTATAATTATATATTGGGCAGACGTTCTTCTTAGTAATGCTACTTCAGAGTAGGTTAATATACTACCAGAATAACAAAGTCGAAGACAACTCCAAAAATTCATTTATGATGATTATGAATAAATTTGTGTATTTAAATTAAGATGTCTAGCTGTGTACAGTGTTTACTCTACTATGCAGATATATTTCATTAGAAAAACAGTATTATATTGAAATATGATTCATACTATATACTTACCATAGCAATCTGCATCTTTCTTCATTAACTCAGTTGTTTCGACTCGAAAATATCCAACATTACATACACAACGTTCTGAATCTGTTTTGTTTGATTGATCGCCACATTTTCTACACCCTTCATTACTCGGTTCCGTTTTAAAGAAAGATGTACCACATTCTATTAATATAATATAAACATTTGTGAAATCAGTAATAAGCCATGAGTACCCACAATAAAAAATTCAAATGATATTGCAGAAAATTTACGATATATCAAGCATAAGATACATACGATGAAAGTATAAAAAGAAGCGTAACAAATAAGACAAACAATGGGCTTGTTAAGCTAAACACTATATTCAGAAACTACTAGTTCGCAGATGATGTCTGATAGTTATTTCCCAGCATAATCTGTAAGGATTATAATCTATATTCAGAAGAAACAAATTTGCAAACAAAACTAACCTTCACATTTGTTACCAATACGTTCGTAATCAATACCACAGACACATTCTCCAAAATATTCAAATGTTCCATTATACATACATGTTCTCTTGGGTTTGTTTGAAACTGCAGGAACAGCATTGTCAATGCAAGCTCCTATACTTTCATCTGTTTTGCCTTTCCTAGGTGCTCCTATTACTGGAAATTTTACTAAACGATCTTGTGCAATGTCTGGACAAAGGTAATAGTATGCTCTAATACTTGTAAGTGTACCACAGAATTTTACATCAAAATCAGCAGAAAATGAGATTCCATTTAGATATTTCGTAGCGTCAATATGTAATATAGAATTGACTGTTGTGAAATCTTGGGTTAAGTTAACCATACTGGTTGGAATATCAAAAGCTTCACTGTCACTTTTGTCATTATGTGTACGGAATAAAAATCTTCCAGATTTTTTTTCTAGATTTCCTGATATTGATAGAAATAATAAGTTAATGCTTGGCACATCATATAATCCAGATTTTAATTTACAGTCGGCATTGCATAGTGACCAAATACCATTTGCAAATGCGCATGATCCAGTAAATGTTTTTAAATCGGGTACTATATCTTTAGCTGTAAACTGCACCTTATCTGAAACCATTGTATATACTTTGAATATTGTCAAAATTAGTATCAGTGTTGAAAAATAAATATCCATGCTCTAAAGAAAGAGATTATAGAGTTAAGCAGTGCTCAAGAGTAAATAATCTAAGTCTCAAGATAACAGTTGGACATCACCTGTTGCAAAACTGAAAACTGTACTCAAAAAACGCTCATCCACAGTTGATGTCTGACTGTTATCTTGTGGCTTGGAATCACTCATTATCACTCGCTCTTATTTCAAACACTGACAAGACTTTAATTCAACATGGTAACAATTGTAGAAAACAAACAATTTTATATTATTGATCTTCTCCTTTGTGTTCTAATACAAACTAAACAGAGAAGTCTTTAAGTTATGTAACAGCATTTACATGGATCCCTATATGAGTTTCACCTTAAATGATCTTGCATTTGATTGGTTTCTTAGTACTGATCTCTTGAAGTTAAAAGCATTTTATAATGTCTAGACATAATGTTTTCGCATGCTATTTTATTTAAAATGGTAATAAACTAACAAACGGGATAACGATGATTGTTTTGGCCGAGAGTTTGAGAAGACTTTAAATTTTTGAGAACCAAATTACCAAACCAAACCAATTACTGGGATGTAATAATCCCAAAAGAATACAAATAAAAGTGTTGACAGCTGCTCTCATCATGGAAGTTATGTATATCATTATTAACATAACCGGGGAAACTATATATATTTTTTTTATTTTCTTTTTTTTATAAATTAGGAAACTCTAACCTATTCGTGATTGGGAAAACAACGCATAACGTTGAATTTTTTGCTGGAGCTTACACCCTGATTAGTGTTATAGATGGTAGATGGTTATAGACGGTAGATGGTTTATTTATATCAATTCAAAGTTCTTTGACGTTGCTCTAAATTATCTTGCACATTCTATTTGGTAAAAAGTTACCAGAAATCTGAAGTGTGATCCACATGCAAGGTATACATATGTCTGTACTATCAATGATAAATTAACTAAACTATAACTTAATGTATATGCTTATGGCAGTACTTAAAGGGTTTAAATAATGAAGCTATAACTACGGCAACCAATCAAAATTATATTGTATCAATTAAAAGAAATACTTTTGCGAGCAATGATTATATAAAACATTATATATTTGGTAAACGAATAAATAAAATTTGTCTGAAAAAATACTATAAATCATGTATGTACATCAAAGTGAAAATAATTGAGGTCTTCCAGAAATTTCTTAAGACATTACTATTTTCTACATATGATATAGGAATTAATGATTTTGAAATTGTTTAGCAACATTTCTTTGTCCCTTGGAGCATATTCAGTCTAATGAACCAAACAATTTTCTCTTTACTTTCTTCTTGATACTCTTCAATTTGACACTCTTATAGTAGAAATTGTCATTATAGAGTTGGGTGATTCCTTTATGAAGTGATCTGTACATCAAGTCACTAAAAACATTACATTACCAACAAACATGATACCCTGCACTGATTGACTGCAAGATTTAAAGTTATACTATGTTAATAGCATTGGAATATCATGGTAAAACTTTAAAACAAGCCCCCAGCAGAATCCTTGTCTAGAGTTTAAACATACTCCTGAATCAGGGCATATACAATTTACATATTGAGTGTCTCAATGTAAGGCAACCTTTACATGAAATGAAATCTACCCGGAATGAGTTCTCAAAAATGTGTTTATAAAATATTAATAAATTTAATTGATTCATAAACGCCCATAATTGTTTAGCGCATGTGTACGTGCGAACATAAGCATGCGCATTAACACTTGAGCATGCGCAAAGAGGTTCATTTTGGGTGATTTCTGCTTACATTATAAATTGACCCGCCAAAATGAAATCTCATTTCGGTCATTTTGACTAAAATGAGATTGTACCAGAAATGATTTTCATTTTGCCCTCAGCATGTAAACACTTATAAAGACGCAAAGAGGTTCATTTTGGGTGATTTCTGTTTACGTTATAAATCGACCCCTCAAAATGAAATTTTGTTTGGTCATTTTAACCAAAATGAGATTGTGCCCGAAATGAATTTCATTTCGCCCTCAGCATGTAAACAGAAACAAAAATGATAAAAATCTCATCTCGGGAAAAATGAAACTTCATGTAAAGACTGCCTAAGTGTCAAAGTTTCTAACAGAACAGAATAAAATAGAGAAACAATTTCCAATTTAAACTCTGAGCGTAATCTTAAGACAACCGATAAAGAAAAAGCTGAACGTTGACTGAATTCTTCACTAGCGTGTTCACCAAAGAAAACAGTGAAAACATACCAGAATTTAACTATCGTGACTTCCAAAACAAACTGAGAGACATCGAGTTTACAATAGAATCTGTCAAAGAAAGATTATCAGATAATATGACTGAAGCAATTGAAGATGTATCACCTTAGACATTGTACACTTAGATTTTGCTAAAGCATTTGACTCAGTTCCGCATATCTGACTGAAGCTTGGGTATGGTTTTAATGGTCAACTGCTTTCCTGGTTAACAGATTTCTTAGCTTGCATAAGAGAGTGTGTTAAACTGTAGTAAAAAAGTGACATCATCCTGGTCTTCAGTCACAGGTGGAGTTCTACAAGGCAGTGTACTTGGTCCTCTTCTGTTTTTAATATTTATTAATGACCTTCATTACTCGAGAATCTCTTTGTCATTGGCTTAATTCCAACAAAATGTCCTTGAATGCTAATAAGACTGAGTATATTCTTTTCAGAAGCCCTCGGAAGACCCTCAACTACAATTTTAGGCTTGTCATTAATGGAAAAAGACTTCTGCCTAGTAATTGCATTAGATACCTTAGTGTTTTGCTAGATAATGACTTTAGCTGAAAGTCTCAGATCAAGCTCAAGAGGGCCAATGGTGCTTTAGCCAAACTTCGCAATTTTGTCCCTCCCAATGTCCTCTAGCTGGCTTATTATGCCATTTTGCATTGTCATCTTCAATACTATTGTCAAATTTAGGGGCAGCCACTTTGTTCCTTAAACAAATTTCTATACTTCAAAATTGTGTCTTGAGACTTATGTCCTTTAAGTCTCCTAAAAAATCAGCCAGCAAATTATATGCTGATCTTGAGGTGCTCAAGTTTCCAGACATGGTTCACCTGCATTCTGATTCTTAATAATATCTCTTTCAATAAACTGCTTGATTCAATCCAGAGTATTTATATAGTTGACCTTGCCCATGATAAGGATTTCATTGACTTTTATAATATTCCTGATGTTAGACAGTCGGTTTTGGAAAAAATTATATTAAATATAATTCTCTCTTGTCTTGGAATAAGATTCAGTCTTTACTTCTGCCCACCAAACTGGACGATTTTCAGGACCTTAAAAGAGGCCTTAAAAAATGTTTCTTTGCCACTTATTAATTATTTTTAACAGAATTTTCCACCATATACCCCCAGACTATTTATCATATATACACACTCTATGTTTGTGTTACTGTGAGTCCTGTGACATCTATTTGTATTTATCCAAGGGTAACCATCGCCTTTGTCTTAGCATTAGCTCTTAGTAATGGTTTCCTTTCAGTAGTAGTATGTTTAACTTATTTTTATTTATTACTTTATACATCCTACTGACAAAATAAATTTCTTATTCTTATTCTTCTGCTTGTCGATGACACAAAAGAATTATGTCCAATTATACAAGACTTAGATAAAAATGAATTACAAGATGACATCACAAAGCTTGAATGTTGGTGTAGTAAATGGCAAATTAATTTCAACGCAGACAAATGTAACGTCATGTATGACATATGGAGAACAAACAAAAAAATATATTTATCATATGGGAAATGCTTCAAATCAAACTCAAATCATCACTACCAATAAAGAGAAAGATTTAGGTGTTACATTTGGAGATAATTTATAGTTTTCAAAACATATCCAAGATCAGGTCAACAATAGGACTAATACATTGTAGTTATGATTCGAATGCAATGGCCTAAATTTGGTTATGATGACGTCATAGTGGTGTCACAGTTCTGTTTTAGAAACCAAACTTCCTGTAAGTGTTCCTCCTTAAAACTTAACAGGTATGTAAAATACCTAGTTAGGATTTAAATATTATGGACTGAATTTAGTTTTGATGACGTTCATACATTTGACGGATATATAAATGGACAGTCAAGTTTCTGTATTAATAAGTAACATTTTCTGATAAGGGACACGTGTTCTCCATAACAAAAAAATCATACCCACACTTTTTATAATAGAGATAATAAACAACAATTGAATATATCAACGAATTAATTTGGCGTCGTTTCTCTATCTTTATCTCTTTTGTATTTTCTTTTTTGAATCAGTTTTCTTGAATAAAAGGACAGTGAGAGAAAGAGTATATCATTTTTACGCTTTATATATTTACGTGTCAAGTTTCAAGGTGTAACTCCAACTGGAAGTAGATTTTCTAAAATAGGTCTGTGACGTCATCATGATGTCATCCTAACCAAGTATTTTACTTACCTGCCAAGTTTCAAGGTGTAACTCCTGCAGGAAGTAGGCTTTTTAAAAACGTCTCTAACGTCATCATGACGTCATCAGTACCAAATTTAGGCCATTACATTCAAATTCTAACAAGGCATTTTGCCTACCTGTCAAATTTTAAGATGAAACTCCCAATCCAATCCCCCCTTTTTCTTCCCTTAAAGTCTGTATTTTAATGTATCTAGTGCATTAGATGTATCTGGTCTGTAAATTTGTTTTTGTGACGGTGGGACGGTGGGACGGTGGACAGTTTGTGTGAGACGGTGGACGATGGTTTTGAAAAATGCTGTCTCAACATATAAAGAAGAACATTGAACACTCCTTTGTATAGTCAATTCTAATTGCAACTCCAAAAGCACAAAGAATGACGATGGTCTCTCTCTCTCTATATATATATATAAAAGGAATATTATATGAATATATACATGGTACACTGATCATAACATAAAACACAACAATTAATGTGATGATGATGAACTGTGTGTGTAAATCACCTTACTAGTTACTTACATATTAATTAGATGAGTCATATAGGCATATCCTCGTGCACCATAGCACTTATTTCCCTTGTTTCACAGTTACTTCTTCAAATATACTCATGCCCAATCGATGTCCATACTTGTATAGTTGTGATATCGTGGGACGAATATCCAAATGAGAAAACGAAAGTGAAAGGGGAAAATCACCCCAAGAGTTGGTTCCTGACTTTGCTTTAAATGGAAATTCACAGTTTTTTGTTTCTTTTCTTTTTAGCTTCATTTTGTGTCTGATAAGAGTAATGTTACAACTATGGTAACAAGTATCTAGTCAGGTTTTCTTATTTTCGATATTTTAACTTGTATGGGTGCAAATTTCCAAGAAATCGCATATCAGGAACGTTCGCACATTAGAAACGTTCTGTATTTTACTCATACACGAGATGTAAACATTCCATTTCATAATTGCGCCGCACCACGGAATATCTATCTCCGTCCATTTGGAAAATTTCCGGTATAATGGGAATGTGCGAAGAAGATCTACATCAACCTAACCGAATAACAGAAACCTGGCTTTTGTTTTGTTTGAAAATGGAGGTTTAAAATGGGGCTGAACTGAGAACTGGAGTGTGTCACACAAAAAACACTTATAGGGTGATTCCGCAGCCGAAAAACTGCCATGTTGTGGACAAGTACCAGCAGGTGAGTGGTTTGCTGCTCCTGGTGCATGGGTCGCGGCGCTCCTAGATGCCTACCTAGGGGTTCCTACCTACCTAAGTTGTTTGTTTACGAAAGTAAAAAAAGCAGCTAAGTAATTGGGTGCGCATAGTCAAAGGGTTACATTTTATACTCCCATTTTACCTGCATATGTTATGTTCCAACTCTATAGAGCAGCATCGTATATAGTGGTAGCTAAGTATTAAGTTTCCTTCATGGCTGGTGGCTGTGGGAAAAGTTTGGATTTTATGCCCTCTAAACGCTTAGAAATACATTTTTCTGTCTAAACAAAGTGAAATTTTGAGGGAGCGATTCTAAAATACAACTGAATACGTGGATGAACGATGTATCACGTTAAAACTGATGCACCACTAAATTCAAAGAATGATCAGTTAAAGGAATTGGTGTACATGATATACACAACCAAAGGAGTACAAATCACGAGTCATGGCACTACATCCAAGCTACATGACAAATACAAGATTTATCATTTATCCAAATTGAATTGAATTGAATACCGAAATCAACGAAAGATGTTGCAGATTTAAGGTATTGATTTTCACAGATACGCTGATACACTGATACGTCGCCAGAATAATATGGTATCAAGGTAGTACCCAGACTTTATTCTGTTCATGGGAACAAAGCTGAAATATTGAAGGTACCCAATTTTACAGATATACTGATACGTCGTCAGACATATGTTTTCAATGTTAGTATGTAGTATCCAGTTTGTGGGGAACAAATTTGGATTATTGAAGGTAGTGTTTAGAACTTTACTACATATTGACGTATTGGCATAGCTATCTGTCTGTGAAATAAGTACCTTTTAATATCTCAACTTTGAAAAGGAAGCCTGTGTACTACAGTGATAACATTTAATTCTGACGACTTATCAGAGTATCAGCGTATCTGTGAAATTAGGTATACTGTAGGCCTTCAATCTAAGAGGATTTCAACTTTGTTCCCACGAACAATTTGCCTGAGTACTAGTACATTGATTTAAGAAAGAATCTTTCGTATTAGGATTACATACTATTGTGTAAATTACAGAACAAGGAAATCAAATCAGTTTGAATAACGCACTGTAAGTAAAAAGTTAAACACAGATACTGTATTTAGTCTGATAGTTTTACGTTGTTTGTGAATCATTGAAATTGTACACTATCAATCGACATATCAAAATTAGTAGATATACGTCGTAAATATTTTTAGAGATTGTATTCTAGAATTACGCCATTTCCAGATAAAATTAAACCCTAAATTTAGTATTATAAGTCTGCCAGCTGAACTATATTTACTGCTGTGTATTCAACATAACTAGTAATCTAACCATTACCCACCAAAAATTCAAAAATTCACACTTACTATTTAATCTTTTATTAATTAACTAATATGGAAAAAGGGACTTGCCAAAGGTGTTGCACATAGGGAAGCTTCAAGTTTCATAACCATTCGTTAATGTATATATATAATAACATACAAGAAAAAGTTTTTGGATTTATTTTTATTTATTTATTTTTCAGTCAATACACTTTGTCTGAATTTTAGTAAATATTATATCATCGGAAAGATATTTTATTCGCCTTTCATATGTTTTTACCCCATTAAAAAAAATAGTGTTTGAGATATTTACCAATTTAAGATGGCATGAAAAATAGCTTTAAAAATCATTAGATTTGCCATAAACGATGGTGTCCAGGAATAAGATATCCCTATATAAACTTAAAATATATAAGAGAATTTAGCAAGAGAAATAAACCACAAAAATGAAAGCACGATAAATCTTAGTAACACAGTAGTGTTGTTGCTGTACTGTAAAATTATTTAAGTTTAACATATAATGTTACTTTTATGCTACATGAAAAATTACATATTGCTTATTAAGTTCTGAAAATAAACCAGAGTATGGAATCACTTCTTCGTAAATAGGTAAGCTGTAAGATGCATGAGTTAGATGTAAGTCGAGACAAAAACCAAGAACAAAACCATGCTGCTTAGAAACTTCTCTTCTTCTTCTCCTCCTTCACATTCCTGGATTTTATATTTATCTTTACTTTTAAAAAAGGGGAACAAATAATAGATTCAATTTCCATACTACATAATTGTCACTATACCCCATAGAATCTCTATAGCTGTAACTCTAGACTTTATTGGTTTTAAAGATTTAATTTGATAATGGATGTGGATCATGTGGTGTCTGTTTTAAAATCTGTTGATGTATAATATATTGGTAATATATTGTCTTGAATTTTAAAAAAAAACTTTTTAAAATCTTGATTTTAATTTATTGCAATATTTTATTTTAGATTTTTTTTCAAAGCAAAGCAGCATTTGATTGGTTTAATTGTTCAGCATTATAATGTTCTCTTTGTTCATGAATGATTATTTTGTAAATAGCATTTGATATGATTTGAGACATACAAAAGAGTGATAACTTGAAGAGAGCGTATACATTTTGTATTGTATTATTATTTTGCTGATATTTACGCGTATATTTACTTGGTAATTTAAAAGAGTTATTTTTGACTTCAAAATAGTTATATTAGTTTTATTTTATTTTGACCCCCGAATGATAAAATGAAACTTTTTTACATCATCAATGAGATGGGAAATAGTGGAAGGTATTTGTGCTTTGCACTCATCCTTAAGCCTTTATTGCTCTTTGTGCTCACTTATCGTGCTTTCCATTCCTGCTACTAAGGACACATGAAAGGTTAAATATCTCAAGAAGAATAAGAAATTATCAATAGCACGTACATTAATTTTGGAAAGTGATAATTAAATGCAAATGATCTTGAGACATTGGAGAGAGATCCCCGCTAAAAGTAAGAATGATAACCCCCTTGGGTGTAAATTTAAAGCACAAATGTACAGGAGACACACTTCAGTCAAAATTATTTTAACTACATCAGACAATACCGAGATACACAAGACAGTGCAACATTTGCTTGTACTCTGATAAATAAGAATTATAGCTTATGTTTAAGTTAATAAAGTTAAATATTGAAGGTATGCTGATATGTTGTGAAGATTTATATTTATCAAGCCTGAATATAACTGTAAAGGAGCTTTTTTTTCATTATACTCAAAAACACTCCTTCACAGGTGATGTCTAGCAGTTATATTCAGGCTTATTTATCAAAGTAGTACCCAACCAAGGTTTATGCTTAAAAATATGATGAAAAGAATATATAAACTGAAGAAAGTAGCTTACAGATTCCGATTGTATCGAGGAAGATTAAACTTACTTTGTTACCGAGTATTAGTGAAAAAGGGATTTTTTCAAAACTGGAGACTTAATTTTTTTTTGAGAATTTGAATTCTATGAGGTTTTGACTACATTCACCCAAATAACATGCTAAAATGGTAAGGGAGAAGCGGAGACTTAGAAAGTTTTTGACATTTTAATTTTCTATTAGACTTTGACCATGAAGCTTTTTTGGCAGACATTTTGTAAGTTGGGGAAGCTTCTTCCTCAATTTTTTGAGATGATAAGTGATATTTTTTATAAAAATAATTTTAAGAATTGAAGTCTAGATTGTTTTAATGAATATGTAATCTTCTATTTGATTATTCTTTATTTCTTTTTAATTTTAATAACAGTTGATGACAACAATATTTTATTACTGCTAATAGATGCTATATGTGTTATTCCTATGTTAAACTGTAATTACCATGTTTAATATAATAATCGTTAATGGTCCCACAGAACGTACATACGTAACATGTAACATTTGGGTGTTTATCCTGTATATTAAATTTCACTACTCTCCTCAGTGACTTGACATAATTTCACCTTGAAAAAGATGTTCCAATTGTTTATTTGAACTGAAACTTTACCATCTTAATAAAAACGTATTTCAAATACTGACAATAATGCGTGTATGCAAATCATATTTATGTGCTTAGGTTTAACTTTCACTTGGTTTGGTGGGCTACTTTCAGTATCGTACCTTTGATTATACATGTGGTAAGTTTCAAGTAAGTGTACTAGTTAATCGAATGCAGGTTTCTACCACTAGGGTATACCGGAAGAGCATCTTTGGAGGCTAATTTGCAGTCAAAAGGCTGCAAATTAGTCTCCAAAGACACATCTTCACTAGGGGAATGCCAACCTGAATTCACAGGCCTGTATTGGATTAACTTGATCTCTTATCCCACCAAGCTTATATTCTTTTTACACGCTATATATAGATTGAAGGCTGAATCAACCATCTGAATCAACCATGTTACATTAAAACCCAGGAAATTCTGATGATGTTAGGGAAAGTATTTATTAATATCCACTGTCCACTGATTTGTGTAGTGTGTCAAAATTCAGCGATGTTTGAACATATGATCAATATTCAAAATGTTAACGATATAAATAAAAATACTTAATCATTTCTCCTTAGTTTCAACAGTAAAGTTATTCTTAAGATCTGTATAACTTACTTGAATATCCAGTACTTCTAGCAACAATAAATATCTCACACCTTTCTTTTTCTATAACATTATTTTATACCCTATTACTTATCATTTTTTGTTTCTTAAACGATAGATATTCTTTGGCGTGTATTCATTCTCTAAGCTTCCTTTTAGTTTGAAACTGTAATTAAAGTTCGCTTGGTAATCATTTAACAATTTTCTTCCCTCGTTAAACAATTACTAAACAATTCAAGTAATTAATGTTTATTATTAAAAAAAGTCTTTGTCATCATAAACTAACATAATTATATTAGACTATTGTCTAGATTTCCTGTGCAAGAAATTAATTATGTTTTTTCTACCATCATAATAATTTATAAATTATGTTTTAACATAATAATATTTATTAGACAGAATTTACACAGATAAAGGGTATATATATACAAAAGATATAAGATGTTTATTTTTAATATTGGGTTTATATATTGCTTGCAAAGCATTTTAGTAGAGAGTGTACCATGTGGATTCAATCGATGCACTTCCTTCCTTCCTACGTAATATCTTCATGAAACAATGTGTTGCAAAGCTTTGTAGAAGGATTCAAGATGTCTTCTAGAATTCATGGCATGTTGGTAAAATATAGCAACTAAATGTCAATTTTTCATTTAAGGATACTTTTCTTGTAGACTCTGGAGAGACGTGGTCTAAAAGTCTAAACTTCTTTCGCCTATTAGTGTTTGGAATTGGTAATCATAGAGTATTGATGTTCATATTACTGTGTTTGAATATAATTCCCGCATTGCATAGCTGAATATGTTCAGCAATTGTTTTCACATTTTATTTTTGTAATTAACATTGTTTAGATGTTTAACTGTTCAACAGTTGCATACCTTTATTGATATGTAACATGATATAATGGTTGTAAGTCAACTAAAATTCTTGTTTAATTACGTATGCGTGTAATTATAAGGAGATGAAACAGAGTCAAAATAAGAGCATGTAATCACTGTGAAAGAGTGTTTTTTTAACATAGCTCCAGTGACCTATGCTCAAAAATCCTTCCTCCTCAGTGCTTATTTGCCCTTATCTCGACTACCGGGAAAAGGTTACAAAATTACATTGACAATAAGAAAAGAAAATCATTAATATCCCTTCTACATTCTTCTAAAGTTGCTAATTAACCGTGAAAACTATAAATGAAATTGATATATGAAATTGATTACATGATCGTAGACTCGATATATGAAATCACTCACGTTGTGATTGACTCGATATATGAAATTAATTACATGGTCATGGATTCAATATGCTCATTTTTAAGCTCTGAATTCATCCTATGTACCTGGTAGTTAATATTTGCAAGAATTACACCTTGTTTCTTTTAAAATTCATTGTAGAATAATAGGTATTGTTATGGCCCATTTTTTTCAACTTGTGCACTCAACTGTTCATTTCATACACTTGTTGTTGAAAAAGTTGAAATATATGTCTTACATTTTTCAACCAGGTCTAGAGGTGGTTCAAAAAGTTGAAATTATATCTCTGCACTATTCGTTTTGTTAACTTTTTCAGCTTTCTCAACCAATTTTTATCTGCGGTCCTGCATTCCAGATTTGTTTAGCATTATCATCTTAAGCGCTATCATAGCGAATGTGACCGCAACTGTAAAACAAATATTGGCAATTTGCAGAACAAGTTTCTAGCATGCGGTACATTATTTGTTATGTTTTTGTTTTGAAGAATTTCACTTTCCCCGAAATTCTGAGAAATTCTTTGCCGCTATTATCTCGATGTACCATTGTTTTGGTATTTCAACATTTTCCATCTGATTCAGGATGAGTTGAAATACCATGTTGTTCGTAAGTTATCTTTTTCAACTTATTCAGAAACGAATGCATTTATTCTAGCAAATTATAAATAACGGGGAAAAGATGGAACCACTACTAATGAGTGTTTTTGGTCCCTAAATGGATAAATATTGAATGATACAGCTAGTAAAAATTAACTTATCGTCTGTACGACACTAATTTTTGTGTGTACTATTTAGATGAGTTTTTATTCTGCCAAACAAAGTTAAGATGGGTAGTGTTGTTGCACCCCACTCTGTTATAATTCGACTGGTATACCATCAATTTGAAAAGTTTGTATCAACATTTAGACCATCTGGTGACCTTGACCTAACTTTTTTACCTATCTGCTTGTTAATTAAGGAAACAAAACTGAACTGAATAAAAGATTCATGTCCCTGTACATTGCACAGAAAAAAGTCATGAGACTCATGAGATATCAAGCAGTTCTCTAATCAAATGACATGACTGTTTTGAAAGATAACAATAATGAATTACTTGAAACATTATGCTTGTTGTCTTCATCCCTTTTGACCGCCATTAATTTTCGTGTTAGTAAAAAATGGAAAAAGCGACAAAATATAGCTGGGTTTATTTTTGCAATTTTCCTTTTTCCGATTTTATTTGTGCTTTTTGTATTTGTGAGTTTATCAAGAATTTGTATAATTTAGTACTCATGAAGCAATATTTAAAGGTAAATGCTAATGTGATCCCTTTAATAAGAGTCCATGCTCTTTTAAGTACACTCTCAAATAATATTTTTTACATTAGCATATAAGATTAGTATATAAAATCGATTCTTTAAAGGCATCAATTGAAACAAGAGTGAGTCAAGGCACTATGCTAAAATCATGACAATTAAAATTAATAATTGTTGGAAAATAATGTTAATATTTTTAGAAACATTTCTGACATTTTAATTTTCTATGAGACTTTGACCATGAATCTATTTTGGTAGACATTTTGTATGTTGGGGAAGCTTCTTTCTTGATAAGAGTTTTTTTTCAAAGAAATTTTAGGAATTGAAGTCTCCATTTTGATTTTGTGAAACTTCCTTAATGCTACTCACTTAGGTTGTAGAACATAATTATATACATCACGAGTCTAATTTAATTTTAATAACCTTACAAAACATTATAAAATATAATTACAACACATAATTCAAACATACGAATATTTTTTTAATAGAAGAATCTTTTATAAAAAGACAATGAATAATAAAGAAAATTTATTCTTCTGTTACATTGTTCTATTCCATGGTGCTTCTTTATTTGTTTAGTTTTAATAACATCAGTTAGTAAAAATCATCCTTATAAAATATGGATTATTAAATACAACTATAATAGGTGTGTACTTTACATGTAGTCTGAATGTAGCCTATACAGGGTAGCATCAAGTCTTTAAAAGCACAAGTAATACACATGGTGCTGTATTCTCTATTTTTATTTGGTGTGTACATAATGCTATGATGTATAGTGTGTGCAATTAGTGTGTGCAATTCATATCCACTGTGGATGGGGTGATTTTTGAGCATTGCTTTAGGCTGATATGAAATTTAACCTTAAGGACATTTTTAAATTTTGTGAATAATCTACTATATGAATATTAATGTTCGAATTAAGATAAAATAATATATGTGTTATTAACACCATCGTTAATTGTTGAGTAGACCATGTGTTTAAAAATGGTTTTGTATATGTAGTTGCTAGCACTGTACGATATTATAACATGTCATACTGTACCTGGATCGAAATAAATTGACTTTCATTCATTGTCTTAGTTTTTTTGTAAAAAATGTTGAATTTGTCTCATCTACAGTACGTCTGTTACTAAAGGTAATTATGTGCTGGTTAAAGCTACTATAATATTTGTTTATAAAACCTCTAGTGTTTTTCTTTTAAAATTTATAAAGTGTTTATAACACTGTTATTATTATTACTCCTCATAAACGAATATGCCAGCTATTGTTTATTCAGCAAAAATGTCTACTTATTTTTTAACAGCTGCATACACTGGGTTGTAGCTATCAAATGAATAGTTTATCTTAAATAATGATTATAAAATTCTCTACCATTGTTATGGTCAATATAAAAATAAATAATCACTGCGGAGGGGGATGATATTTTGAGCATAGCTTCAGGATTTGTAGCCTTACGCTATACGCAAATATCACTCCTTCTCAGTGTTTATTCTGTTTCGGTTTTGACCACGGCCATAGCTAGTAATTAATAAAGTAAGCCTCAAGGAGCAGCTGAAAACTACACTAAAAAAAACTCCTCCACAGATAATGTCCGACAGTTATATTGAGGCTTGATGAAGGAAAAAGCATATTTGGGTGCTGTCGAGAGATGTAAGTATAATGTTCCATATACCTTAATAATGAAGATGGTCAATAACTATTATATATTATATAATATATAGGATTTTATCTTGACAATTGTTTTTTCTTGTTGTTGGTGCTGACAACAGATTATGTCTTGCCATTATGACACTTTTCCAGTATCAGATGACCATAGACTAAATATCTCTATTAGCAAATGTCTTCTCTGGTATTACTTAAAATATTGCCTGGTAATCATGGTTTATAATGAAATATAATGCCTGGCATTCAAAAATAATTTGAACATGTACCTTTTTTTAGTTTTTATGATGTCATAATGATGCTTTTCTGCTAAATTAGCGTAATTACAAGTTTATTTTGACGTATCCGACAACTGAAAATGATAAACCTTCTAATTTACTTTTAAAATGCAGCAGTTTAAATGTTTGACAGATAACACCCATTGAGCCCCGATAGCTTTTCTGGATTTCTATTGGTTTTTAGCCTATGTAATGTGTGTATGAGAATAATTTCTTTGAGCTAGGTTTCAATTCCACTCATGGTAAGGTTACTTTCAATACTATCACTTTGATATTTAGACTACTTGGGGAATAAGCGTTTGGAAACACAAATAGTCCAAGCTATTAGTATCGGTCCAGAGGGCAAAAACTTGTTCAAAATCTGCAGTAAAGATGCTAGAACAATGCTTTTAACATTGTTCTAGCGTCTTTACTGCTGACTTTGAACATGTTTTTGCCCACTGGGTACTTTATGTTGATGTACTAAACTATAAATAAAACTTTAGTTGTGTCTTTTAGAATTGATATAAATTTGAGAAAAATAATATAAAAAACTATAATGTTGCGATGATACCTGTTTCAAACAGGAATGCCTGGTAATGAAAATGATGAAAGCAAGTCTCAATCCATAGCAGGTTACAGCGAAAGTGGAAGAAATCGACACTCTAGTACATCTCAAGGAGGAGACCTTACAAGGCAAACTAGTATCAATACACCAGAGCAGTTTGCTAAGGCTCTACATATGCAGGTAACTTTAAAAGCAGATAATAATTTTCACACATAACCTGTAGAGGATGTTTTTTTGTATAGTTTTCAGCTTAAAAGTACTCCTCTACAGTTGAGGGATCAGTCAAAATTTGAAACCGACTACGCGTAGCGTCCATTGGACGTTTAGGGGGGAAGGGTTGAATCACTGGACATTAAATTTTTGATGCAAAAGTTCGAAAACTTTCCGCTATTCTTGGCAAGGAAGCGCTGGTTTTATACGCGCTCTACTTCGTGTTTTATACATCCTCCATAATACTAAACAAAATGGCTCCCAAAAACTATATTACCAGCTGCCGAAAAGTATGCATATGACTACCTTGAAGAAACTGAAGAACCGGTGCTGTAAAATTAAAATATTTCATAACAAAATGGCCGAAGTGAGGGCAATAGCTGTTCGGTAATACACGGAGCATAATACATGCAGATGAACGAACTTTTTGAAGCATCAGTGATCAAGTCAATAGGTAATGAACGCAAAGCCGAGTCGGTTTCGAATTTTGACTGACCCCTAATGTCAGTTTAGGTTTGACCTTATTACTGTCATTTTAAGATTTGAATGAAGTACCGTAAATAATTGATTAAGCCCACGGGGCTTATTTGACAAAACAATTTTTGGGGGTACTTATTTCAAATATTAAAGATGATAAGGTAAGATAAATTGTAATGACAACTGTACAAAACATTCTTGCCAAGAAAATTGAAGAAAAAAGGAAAGAAATCACACATTACGAACTTGAACATGTAATAGACAAAATGATATTTGAGAGTAGTAGAAACTAATCTGAGGGGAGGCTTAACATTTATGATATATCGTTATCACTTTGTATTAGCATTTCGAGTTAGAAAATTTTAAAGTCTAAAATCTAAATTAGCTTTTGGGAAAACTTGAAATTCTAATAAATCGTAATAAAAAATATTATGTATGTAATAAAACAAGAGAAGGGTCATATTTTGCAAATCGTTAAAACAAGGTTGTGATTTTGTGAAAACAGATTATGAAAGGATTTTCACCATATGCTACTTTTTTTGTTCTCTCAATTTGCCCCTTGTAAGTTATTTTAATATTATACTTACAAAAGTCTAAAATTAACTGTTGGACATTGTCTATTGGAAAATGCACTCCTCCACAGGTGATATTTCACAGTTATTTTTAAGATTGTTTATAGGTGACTTTTTTTTAGGATTTTTTACATAAAGAGAAAAATGGTACTCCAAGACCACAGCTGAATGCAAAACAAAGAACTAATAGTTTTACCGATGACTCCTATTCTTATGGAACATCCATCCATCTTCATGCAGGATATGCTGCACCACCACCTACACAGCATGTATTGATTAATGTGTCTGAAGGTAAGTCAATAAATTTATATTTAACTAATTTCCTTGGCTGGGTCCTACCACAAAATAACATTTAGTCATGTCATTTCCAGTTAATCACATCAAGCATAAATGTGACTCCAGATATTCTCTTTTGATGAGTGTTTTTGAGTAAAATAACACTCCTACACAGGTGACATCCGACAGTTATTTTCAGGATTCATCAATAATGAGCATTTTCTGTGCTACCTGAACACTCAGTGTTACACATTGAAAAACTGGGTAGTTTAGGTTGGGTGGGTTGCCCTAGATTCTATTGGCTATGACAACTACCCAACCCAATGCAAATGAAGGTACTTGAGCTGTATTAATATTCCATATTCTGGCAACAAAATGAGTATTCAGGTTATGAAGGATAGTACTCTCAAGTGGTTGTGTATTATAGATGACAAGATATCAAAGTATGCTCAAGTTCATTCAAAAGATGTGCACCGAGAAGGTGGTTTGTTTTCTACTATTTTTATAAAGCAAGCATCTATCATGAGTTTGTGGTTCTTCTGTAGTTTTGCAACTATCGTTTTAAACAAATATATATTATCAACATTGGATGTAGACGCTGGAATATTAGGTAAGTGTTAATATCTATTAGACGGAAAATTCTGCGTATAAGCCAATAGAACACCTTCCATTGGTAGAAATTGACATCATGATGTGTGATGTCAATTTCTACCAATGGAATGTCTTATTTTGGCTTAGCGCTACATTTTCTAAATGGAAAGATAATATAGCTACAATCCAATCTTGAAAATGATCAGACAACACCTGTGGAGGAGTGAGTTTGAGTATAGTTTTCAACTTCAAAAACTATGTTTTAAAATATATCGATCCAGTGATCAAAATAAGAATATGTAATCACTGTGGAGGAGGCTTTATTAGTCACTATGTGGCTGTTGCGTTGGCGTTCTGCTTTTCTTAATAGACCATGTTCCTGAACTGCTAATATTTTGAAATTTAGTACCAGCATGTGAGGCAAAAGTTTGGAAGGACTTGCCAAAATATTTTCGATTTCATCCGCTTGGGTCTGAATTTTTGGGCAAAAAGGGTCTAAATTTGGTTTTTGGTCCGAAATAGCACAGTAAAATCCTGAGATTTGGTATCAGCCTTCTAGACAATATTACGAGACTGCTGGTCGATTTTTTTTTATGTTAGAATTTTAGGAATGGAAGTGTCCAATTTGACTTTGGGAAGCTTCTTCAATTTTGAAATAGATATTAATGTAAAACATAATTACCACACCATGAGTATAAGTTTTATTTTTATCACATAATTAGTCCCAATGTCAATTAGAAATATAATTACAATATAAAATACAACCTGAGAAAGATTCCTTTAATAGGAGAATGGTATTCCTTCAAAGAAAATATATTTATAAGCTTTAATTAAATTTTATTATTTAGTATACATAATGCTATAATATGTGTATCTAATCAAATTTATATCCACTGTGGGGAAGTGACTTTTGAGCATTGCTTCAGCCTATGATATGAAATTTCACTGCTTTCCTCAACAGTGATTTAATGTAATTATGTCTTGATAAAGGTGTTCCAATTGTTTATTTGACCTGAAACTTTATCAACTTAATAAGGACATGAAATCCGAATGACATGTACAGTAAGCTGAAACTGATAGTTTCCTATAGCAACTGGATAGAACTACTTTGAGGTGACTGTTTCAATTTAAATGTTCGTCTATGTGTATTCCAAGCAGACGAGCAGATTGTTCTCTGGAAACTATTTATCTTCCCATAAGAGATATGTGTTTGTCTTTGAGGTGGTGAAGATCACTTAAAAGTTGTGTCGAACATAACATGAATTTTGTTTTTGCTGTATTTGTAACAATTGATTTCATCGTTAAGTAGCTGGCTATTTGCTGTAGAGTATTGTTTATCGCATTTTTCCAGTTGATATATTGCGTGGGCGACCTGTTTCATACAGAGTTGTATCGTCAGCATGCTGTATAGCAGGTGATGAAATTGTCTTGTAAATCATTTACATATCAATTGAACAGTATATGACCCAAAATTGACCCCTGTGGTACACCATGGATTGATGGTAAGATCTCCGATTTCTTGTCATCTATTTACACGTATTGGGTTCGACCAGAGAGATAGTTATTTACCCATAAAATGCAATTTTGTTTTTACATTTGTATGCTAATTCGAAATGCTGGATTACCTTGTTTTTTTCTACTTCTTTCATAACAAACCTATGTATAATATATTTATACCTGTCCGTAAAGTCTCTGAATGAAGCCTTTCTATTTTCTTTCTTTTAAAAGTGAATAAATATCGAAACATTTAGCAACTGTTAAGCAACTTCTAGTACTGAAATTTCAGTTTATCCTACGCAACTTTCAGTAGTGGAACCTGACCTTAGTTGCTTATAAAAGAAGACTGTAAGTGATTGAAGTGACACGAAATTATGTGTTTTCTATGTTTATTGTGTGGCAGCCATTTTGTTTAGCCAAAAATCTTCTATTTTCAGACAAAAGAATCGCTTCTTTTGACGTACTTCCTGATATTTTTTCACTCTACAATTTTCTGTGTGTGATCAGTGTGTGCCACTTACTAATTTTACATAGATTTTGAAATATTGACCAAAAAGTGTGTAACTCGCAAATTGTTCAATTAAATACGATGGAATTACCATAAGACGGACATACCATAACGTGGATACTTCGTTAAGACGGACATACCATAACGTGGACACTTCGCTAAGACGGACATCATAACGTGGACATTTCATTAAGACAGACATACCACAACGTGGACACTTCGTTAAGACGGACATACCATAACGTGGACACTTTGTTGAGACAGACAGTTTTTCTAAGCCCAGAATGCTTTACAGTCAAACTCTCATAGATAAATCTCTATAATTCTGACACTCATAAAGTGGACACTTTTACTAGCCTAAAATACAATCTCCTTCTATTATAACTCTATTTTACCCGGAGGGAGGGGGCAAAACTGCTACCCTATGATTTTTCAAATATAAATTTTACTCTTACTTGCTTTACCGGGTCGAGAGTTCATCTCGGATCCATCTGACGCGTTCCTCCTGCGCACTTCTTTCGCCCATCAAATTCGGCAAATCTTCAGTGCAGGTTCCCGGGGTTTTTTAATCTTATTCACTACTTTATTTTACATGGATAAATGATGTACAGTCAAACTATATAGAGTTAACTATTTACACCTATCCTAGATACATTAAAAACTTATTTATAACGTGAAATATATAAAGCATATAAATAATTTCTACATAAACCAAGCATAAACAAACAAAAAAATAAATTAACATAACCTAGTCCTTGAACATAATCTTTGCACAATCTACAAGGATAATTGTGTAGTAACCACGTTTTAATTTCTAATTTGAATTTATTTAAGGAATTTAAAACTTTTAGTCCATATGGAACAATTTTCCAAATTAGGGGTCCAAAATTTCTTAATGAGTCATCTCCTTTACAGACTGTATTAACTGGA
>JAULBZ010001091.1:0-24256 GCA_032360805.1 Neoturris breviconis | reverse complement strand
TTGTTGTTGGAGTAAATTAGTTTTACGAAACTATATGTAAAAACCAACGTTAAAGAAAGAATAAATAAATAAATAAATCTACATGTGATATCTGTCAGAGAACATTTGATAGTTTCAAAGGACTAAAAATACATCGGATCATCTTTTGTTCCCGAGGCAATGGAAACTGCCACCATTATAGAAACAAGTGAAATACCGATAGAACGAGAGCAAAACTCTGAGGTGACTCTTCCTGCTTACAAAGCTGATCCTCTACATCCTGATACCAAATGGCATGGCCGCTCTGGTAAAAATATTTGTATATGACATTAATAACGTTTATGACGCAATAATTCATTGGAGAAAAAATTTATTCAAACTGCCAACAGGAAAAGCAGGTTGATCATTTATAACAGAATTGACCCTTTGGCTTGATCACCACAATAGAGGTACCTCGTTTAAAGGAATCGCAATAAAAGTTTTTATGACACTCCCTTGTCTGTTACTTCAGAAACCATCTCGATATAGTAAAGCAAAGGAACACTCAAAAGTATTGGAAGAGAAGTTGATACTCTGGAACGAAGGTAAAATAGATGAATTATTGAAAGAGACGAAAATGATACAAAAGCGTTTTCGTTCTTCTAAAAAACGTACAGATGAGAATAGTGCACGCTCTTTTGCTAAACTGGTATGGGAGGGAAAGATCAATGCAGCTCTTAAGATGCTAACTAAAGATTATGAAAATGGTGTTCTCCATCTAGATGAAAATGTTCTCGTAGATCTAAAATCAAAACACTCCGCTCCTGCTGAAGTCAAACAGGATTCGTTACTTTTTGGTCTAATAAACCAATTGCCGAAATGTTATTTTGATGAAATCGACGAGATCATGATCGGAAAAGCAGCATCTAATTTCTAATTGCAGGGCAAATTTAAGGCCAAATCATCCAGCGGTATTGGAGGAGTTTTTCATACATGCATGCTTACTCACCCAGCAAAAACGTCCTTGCAAAGATGGACCTCACGGAAGCATTATGTAGTATCTATTTTATGATTTGAAATCAGTGCCATTAAAATTGGTCACATACAAAGTTTCAGCAAAACGTAGCACCTTCAATTAAAGGTATTTTTGATTTGAATTTTGAAAACTATTACGATATTTGAAATCAGCACTATCAAATTTGGTCACATATCAATTTTCATCAAAAATCAAGCACTATGATGAACTATTGGCCTAAATTAGGCAAAAAAAGCTTCTTTTTTTTGGTACAAATTTTGAATAATGAATATTAGATTTGAAATTAGCACTATTAAATTTGGACACATACTAATTTTCATCAAATATGAAGCACTTTAAATTTTGGGTCTAAATTGTGGCCCAAACAATGTCTTTTTAGATCAGAATATAGGATCTACAATCACCATCTACATAATACTCGAGACAAAGTGAAATTCGTTTAAATAAATTAGACAAAAATCTTTAAAATATGATAGCAAGACAAATGGCACGAAAATAAATTCGAGTTTGTTTCAAGGTTCCGTGGGTAGTACCCACACCGTTAGTATATGAACAATAGAATTTGTTGAGTTGCAAAAGGACCTAATATGC
Source organism: Neoturris breviconis (assembly GCA_032360805.1). NCBI lineage: Eukaryota > Metazoa > Cnidaria > Hydrozoa > Anthoathecata > Pandeidae > Neoturris > Neoturris breviconis. The sequence continues at coordinate 22,671 of JAULBZ010001091.1, read as the reverse complement.
TTCACTTGCGGTCTCAAGAATTCGTTAAAATTTGCCAAATGTCTCATAATTTATGTAAATGTTTGTAGGGTCAAATGATGTCTGGATCAGGAAAGTGAAAAGAAAAATTCTGGATTTTAAATTTTGTCTTTGTTATGGCTCGTTAGGATTTTTATAGAAATCATAGCATTAAACACTATTTCATGACTTTATGTTAAGTAGCAAACCTTTGTCACCCAGAGAATAAACTACTTGAATTGGGGGTAGAAAGCAATGTCGTAACTGCATTTGATCATGATTAAAAGAACGAAAACTTTCTGTTTTACCATAAGGGTTGCATAGTTTCATCAGTCAATTTGTGATTTGGAAATAGATAATCCTAATAAATAATCCTATCAATTTGCTGCGAAGATTATTGGTGTGGTAACGCGCATACAAATTATAAAGGTGAATTATAAAGGTGAATTCTAATTGAAGACATTACACGCTTTTATTTTTATAAGCAACATGTTTATAAGCAACCAAGGCTCACATTTTACGAAAACTCAAGTAACTGTTAAGCAACTGGTTAGGCTTAGATTTATGGTGGCTCTTTCTTGTACAGTATAATATTGAGGTGAAATATAGAAAATATATGGTTACTGTTGTATTTTAAGGTATTTTTCCAATGCTAGCTAGCATTCTTCAGAGGCTGGCCCTTCTCAGAAGAGAATAAAGTGGAACAAGACTACCACAAATGAGCTATATTTAAATAATTTTTAGCAGACAACACGCTGGATCATTGAATGCAATTATACAATAATTCAATCGTTTTTATTAGGCCACTGATAAGCAATAAATCAGACTGGAATAGTCGAAAAGTCAACTCTGAGTATCAGTCTCAATAACTGGTTGCTTATATCAAATAAAATGTGTACATTGGTTGAAAGTGACACTACTAAGTCATGTGAACGTAAGAGAAATAATTACCTTTGCGTTTCTCTTTCCAACGTTCCTCAAAATTTGGTAGATTATCTATAGGAAAACGTTTGTTTAGATGTAATACATCACGTTGCTTAAAAGAAAGGCAAGTGAAACAAATACGGTGACAAGCCATCATATCATCATATTAATTGAGACAACAAAAATAATAGTAGTCAGACTGGTTAAAACTTCTTCTTAACAGTAAAAATATTTTGTTGCTGTTATTATTTTGCAAGAAATCTTCCTAACCTACGTGCGAGAAAGCATGTTTATCAATCTTTTGCTCATTAACCTACATTTCCCTTCAGGAAGATAAAATAGATAGAACCAGGAAATTATTTTTGTCCAATAAGGTCGATTCAAAGAAACCTGCAACTAACTTCTCTACATACTGACCTTGTTCCAAATTGACAAAGTTCTCTGTTTTTTCTTCTTCGCCATCTCTAGTTGTTCTACTTTTAATGGTATGTATTTGATCACCAACTGATCGAGTTACGACAACCTAAAAGAGAAAGCTGCTATTAATCAACTAATCGAGTTACAACCTATGAGAAGTTTCAATGAGAAATCTGATATTGTACCTTAAGAGATTTAATTTTCAAAAGAAATAATTTTGTTGTATTTTCTTCAGGCCCAGAATCTTGGAATTTCAATTAGGTGGCAAATTTACAGTGCTTCTTTTCTAGTCAATAACATGATGTTTATTTCTTGAAGAAACCTCCTGTCTGACAAACATTTACTTAAATGATGGTTTTCCGACTTTCAACAGTAAAGACATGTGGTGTGTAGCTAAACAATCAAAAATAGAACTAGTGATATACACTACAGACCACTTTTAACGTTTTTAATAACAAAGCAAAGATTCACATTTTTTCTGGTACTATTATGTAAATTCCCTGCTGTGTGAAAAATATTGATTACAAATATTCACTCCAGAAATTGTTACATTAGGAATACCTGTACAAGTATTCATTAACACTTGTGATACAATAGAAGAATGGTTTCTACCAACTACAAATTACGTTTCTAAACAAGCAAGGCCAAATTTAATAGATAGCAACAAGCTCTATTGATAAACTTTACAAGAAGGGTAATACATTACCTCTTCGTTTCCATCTGAATCTCGTTTAGTAGAACGTGTTTCCACTGACTAAAATGTAAAAGACCATGTCTTTTACATTTAACACTATAACGAAATCAAGTTTTTGGCACAAGTTTAGTTTCTGTTATAAATGGTGCCTCTATAGGAGGGTAATTTAGGGTGAAATGTTGAAATCATCTACATCCCGCAAGCAACTGCGCTCTGAAGCTTTTCTTGGATCATTCCCTTTCGCTGTACTTGATAGCTTTACCCTTCTCTGAAACCTAAGTACTATATTCCGCTAAATCAAACTCAATGTGATTCCTAGAGAGGAGCACCCTTTTACAACATTTCATTATTAAAGTGATATTCCTTTAAAAGTTACAACTATGATACTACAATGTTTCTTAAAGGGTAATGTCAGTTACTACTAATCATTGAACCAATCTGTATTTCTTTCACAGCATAATGTTGGTTTCTAATAAATTGTCAAGACAATTATGGATGGAAGAATATATATTACACATACTGTAACAAATACGGAACCAATCAATTGCTCCTTCCTAAAGAAAATAAAAGAAAGAATACTTACACCATCAGAGTTAATTTTCTTTGTAATTGTAGAACATCTATATGAGGAATCACCTTGTGGAATGAAGTTGTGATTATTAAAGAAATTGTTGTCACAATAATTATTAGAAGGTGTACCATTGAGTATATCATCTATGGAATGTATACCTTTGTTTACGTCATCATCAAGATCTATAAACAAAGTGGAGAGCGTTTTACAGGCAATTGATTTCTCCACTGACATTCTTCTCTCCAGTTATCACTTTGCATGGAACCATATACCCATTTATCACCTGCTTTAGAGAGGAGGTATTTGTATATAAGGTATATGTATATAATAGGCGCTTAGACTATAAGTATACCTAGGCTATGTATATATGAAAAATGAGTTACATAGAGGTTTGACAAAACTAATGCTTTAAAAAGCTTTTATATGCTGTGTATCTTGGAATAAATGCCTAGGCGTTTATTTAGTTTTTGAGGTTTTGGGGTAGGCTTTAATTCGAGATAGGTATTTATTTAAAAAATGGACTCATTTAAAGAAAATCTAAACATGATTAAACTCAGTTAAACCACTACTAATACAGTATACAAATGCGTACAAAATACTTAGAAAGCTTTCACATGAACGTTAGCAATAAGATTATGTGTGCAGACACTGAGCTGAGCAGAAGTTATATTTTTACTATGTGATGAAAAGCAAAGCATGTATTAAATGAATTCAAACATTTGCATAATATAACACCAAAAAAGCCAATTGTTAACTTTTTCTCTCTTTCACAGTCATTTGCAAAGTGCAACAATATAAAATAAGCAACCATACTGTAGTCTTCGTCTGGCTTGTTTATATTTTCATTGAATTCATTGTGGAATTCATTATTGAAAGGCGAATGAAAGAATTCATGGAACTATAACAAAGAACATGAATAAATCAAAGGTACGGTTTTGAAAATAGCCCACCAAACCAAGTGAAAGTTAAAGAGTAGTGAAATTTCAAATCATAGCCTTGATAGTGGATATGAATTACATACACATTAAAAGTTACATGGCATTAGGATTTCATGTCCTTATTAAGTTAATAAAGTTTCAGTTCCAATAAACAATTGAAACGCCATTATCAAGATAAAATTATATCAAATCACTGTGGAGGAGAGTAGCGAAATTTCAAATCATAGCCTAAAGTGATGCTCAAAGGTTACTCCGCCATAGTGGATATGAATTACATATACATTATACATCATAACATTATGCGAACACCAAATTAAATTTTAACTTACAAAATATATTATTGTGATGCTAACTGATCACCTAGGGACCATAAAAGTTATTCATTAAATATAATTACAGGTTAACCAATAAATAAAACATGTTTTAACTAAATCATCTTGGGACTATAAAAGTTTATATACATTAAACATAATTAGTTTAACCTATAAATAAAACATGGTTTCTACTACTAATTCTAATATTTATTTATCCAGCAAGGGAGTCAACTTCCCACATTAACAGTCAATTTCATTTACATACACACATACAGTGTTTAAAATACATTTTTATTTAAATGGCAAGGTTTTAGGTCAATAAACAATTTATCAAGGTAGAATTATGTCAAGCCACTATGGGAGAGAGTAGTGAAATTTCATATCAAAGATAAACACCTAATCACCTAATTAGGATTTCATGTCCTTATTATGTTGATATATTATAATGTGTGTATGCAATTTAAATCCACTGTGGAGAAGTTATTTTTGAGCATTGCTTTAGGTTATGATAAGAAATTTCACTACCCTCCTCCAGTGATTTAATATAATTTTACCTTGATAAAGGTGTTCCAATTGTTTATTTGATCTGACACTTTATCAGCTCTCCTCTATAGGACCATTTAATTAAACATAATAATAATATAAAAAATTAAAACAATTTATTCTCTAATTAAAAAATATTCCTCTGTTGAATTGAGTATTGGCATTATATTTCTAACTTGAATTGTGAGTAATTAATAATGTTATAAAAATGTATACTCGTGATAGTAATTAAAAGTTTTTTATGGCCCTGATAAAGTGAATACACAATAATACACATCAATATATATTTCAAAATTGAAAAGGGAATAGTGACCTCAACAATAAAAGTTATAAAAAATATCACTTATCATCTCAATTTGGGTGAATGTGGTCAAAACCTCATTCTAAAATTTTCTAAGTCTCCAAAAAATCCCTTTTCACCGATAATCGATCACAAATTGGAAAAGAATTGGCCAGCAGTTTCGTAAAATTGTCTAGAATGCCATAACTAAATTTCAGGACGGAACCACACCTTTTCGGTTCATTGGCCCAAAAACTCAATTTAGACTCTTTTTGCCCAAAACAACATTTTGGCGAGCCCTTTAAAAATATTGCCACGAATGCTAACGAATTTTAAAATGCTAGCTCTTCAAGAACATGGTCTATGAAGAAAAGCGTGCTGCCGCCACCGCAAAGTGATAGCAATAGCCCACCTAAACTTTGTTTGGTGGACAAATCAGTGAAAATAAGAGTAACCAAGCATTTTTGAGTATAGTGTCAGAATTTAGCACTATTTTATTTGTTTGCAAATTCCATTCTTATCACAATCTAAATATTTGGATGAGGGTACACCTTCGCATATATAGTATATAAACAAGCGTTGCATATGTTGCCATGCAGCCAAAAGTTTGAGTATTATGTAACAGATCATTTCTTCTCAAAATCAAGAAAATATTCATGCATTGCCTGAGAAAGGTTTTGCAAGAATTTAATCTCATCAATTGACTAGTTGAGAGGATATCTTACGGGGATATAATATAGCTAAAACACAAATAAAGTTCCTCTTCACTTGCAGAGAAACATACCATTGATGGAGGACTGTATTCAAACATTTGATTGAAGGTATCACGACCTTCTTGAAATGGTGTGGTAAACTAAAAAAAACAATTTTATATATTTTTGCAAATATTTCAGTTACTGCTTCAAATGCTAGAAATACACATTGGAAAGAGATAAAAAAATATATTCTTATAAATGCTGGTGAAACACTATCGATTTTCGTGCTTTGCTGCAGGCAAGATTGGAGTCAGACAAGGGTGTCTCCAATCACCTACTATGTTTAATATATTTCTTGAATTTGTTATAGATGAGCTTCTTTCTCTTCAAAAAACATTTCAAATGAATGGCCAACTCTCATCAGACATACGGTATGCTGATGGTACCACTCTTATAGCAGAAGTTTTTGACAAGCTGAAGCTCTTAACAGAAGAACTGGAAAAAGCTTGTGCTAAATGGGGAATGAAAATAAACTCCAAGAAGTGTAAAATCATATCATCAGAAACAGATGATATTAATGTGGATGGAAACATTGTCGAGAAAGATGAAGAGTTTACATTTTTAGGTTCAATAGTACCGGGATCTAAATTAGACATAAAAAGAAGAATTGCACTGGCATCATCAGCATTTTTTGGTAGACTGAAAAAGAAAATCTTTAATAGAAAAGACCTAACAAAAGCAATTAAGGTACGCCTCTACTATGCACTAATCGTACCAATCGCCATCTATGCTGGAGAAACATGGAGTCTCAAAGAAGACTGTAGAAAATTGTTAGTATTTGAAAATGACTGTCTTAGAGCTATGGCTGGAGTAAGTTGACTTAACCACACCAGAATGGATAACATAAGAAAAAGTCTAAATACCTAAAGTTGTATGATTGACATCCTCAAAAAGAAAAGGTTAAAATGGTTTGGCCTTGTAAATCGGCGAGAACCCCAAAGTTATGTATACCTGTCTTATAAATCTGATTTCAAAAATTCAAGACCCAGAGGACGTAAAGCTTTAACCACTTACCATATTATTACCTTTTCTACTGTCAAGCATCTTGTCTCTTAATGTTTTACTTTTCTTTTTCTCATCATCAGTATCATCTACAATTAATTAATTAGGCTAATACTTTAACAATATTTCTAGACAAGCTAAGTGGCTAAAATAATATTTCTAGACAAGCTAAGTGGTTAAAATAATATTTCTAGACAAGCTATATTTTGAGACAAGCAAACTGGTTAAAATGAGACAAATGATCACAGTGAAGCTAGGCTCAAATATCCATCCTCCACAGTGATTATTTGCTTTTATTTCGCTACAGGCTAGAACCAGGGTAGAACATATAATATCGTAACTACTTGATTTAGCCCCCCTCCCCCCTCCTATGATTTAGCCCCCACTCTTAGAAGCCGTTTTGACAAAAGTCTCTTCTCCCCCGCCCTTGAATAAACCCCCATGGGGATATACAATTTTTATTCAGAATGTATATTTTACTCCAATACACTACAAAAGATCAAAAATTATTTTCAAATTTTCATTTTGTATATACAGTTAACAAAACTACTCAACAAAACCGCTGACGATTGATGTATCTATCTATCTAGTACACTTATTAGAAAAATATTAGTTATATAACTGTAATATTGGTACACTTTGTTTGGCATCAATATTTCTATTGACCAAATCATACTTGACTCCATCCCCACAAGTCATTTTGACAAAGCCCCATTAGGCTTAATCGAGAATTTACTGTAGTGATGAAATTATATAAATACACAATTGTACACATTTAAACTGCTTTCATTACCAGAACTTACTGATAATTAACTTAGGCAGACTATAATTAATCATTAGTTCATCGTCACTTTAACTGTTCAATTCAAAATGCAGTATGCGGTGATTATTGATTATTTTTTTTGGTGTGTGAAACTTAAAAGAAGAAAGTATTGAGTATGAGTGTGTTTAAAGTATATCAAAATAGTTCCTGGGGGTAAAAGCAGACTTTAACTGTACAGTAGACTTTAAATATCAAAGGTTTAAAAAACATCCGATTTATAATAACAAATATCTTTAAAACACAATATCAAGATAATATATTGTAGTAGTGTATATAACAGATATTTAAACCAACATACATATTTAATTAGATCAGATCTAATTAAATACGTACATGTTTTTTTTTAAATATAGAAGAATATTTTAAAGAAAACACCCGTCATCCGATTCTTTTATTTATGTAAAAGAATACCCAGCTAGCAACTTGTTTAAAGTCTGCAGCAAAGGCGCTAAAACAACGTCAAACAGCGTTGTTATACCGTCTTTACTGCAGATTTTGAACAAGTTTTTTCCAACTGGGTAGCAGCATAAAGTGGTTAAAAACTGGTTCAAAGTCCGCAGTAAAGAAGCTCGAAAAACTTCGTTATTTATGTCTAGACGTACTGTATATCACTTATCATTGAATTTTATATACATAACAAAATTAATAACTAAAGGCCGTTTTTCACTTTAGAAAATTTTCCGTGAAAAATGTAACTCTTTCCTGTGCTACTACCACTTCATTTCAACTCATCACAATGCAAAAAAATAATCGATAATTTCTTAAGATATTCAGATCCTTGATTTTAATCTATTCATCTCAATCCTAAACAGTCTACATCCCAACATCAAGTTTACCATTGAGAATAGCACACAAGAAACTTTTAATAATGGTACACATATTATTTAAAAACTTAATTTTCTTGGTATCACTGTAATTCTGCATTCTTCTGGTAAAGTGGAAACAGATATGTATTTTACAAAGGAACCAATAATTATCACCATTATCTACACTACCTCAGTCACCATCCTGATCACACCAAGTCCAATAACTTAGCAAAAAGAATAATAATATTCACCTCAAACTCTTCAACAGAAGAAGATTGTATTAGCTTTCAAACAACCACCTAATCTATTACACTTTTGACAAAAGCAAAATTCAATTCTTCTGAGCACATACAACAATAGAAAATTGCTCTCTGTAAATGTAACAACAGTCATTGTAAAATTTGCGGCATTTACATTCAACCATGCAAGTCATTCACTACATCTAATGGTACCGAATGGCACATTAAATATACCATCACTTGTAAGAGTAAAAATGTTATATATTATTTGAAATGTATTGCTTGTAATGGAGCCATTACCTACACAATACTTTTTAAATCGCCACATATGTATATATGTATATATATATAAACATTTTTAACATGAATTTTATCATAACTTTTAACATGCTACTGATGAACATTGCTTGAAAGGCCTTTAGTGTCAATATTTTTTAATCAAAGGTACGGCATTGAAAGTAGCCCACCAAACCAACTGAAAGTTAAACCCATGCACATACATATGATTTGCATACACACATTATGTCAATTTTTTTATTATCACAAAGAGTTGACAAAATGGCTGTTAAAAAAGGTTCAAACTCTCACAGAAAGGTTAATCTTTGGTGAGTGTAAATCAAGTGCTTGAAAATTTTCAAAGTCTCCACTTTTGAAAAATCCCCACTTTTTCGCCGATACTAGTTTATGAGTTGACGAAATTGAAAAAAAATTGGCCGGCAGTCTCGTAATATTGCCTAGAATGCATTTGGACCCTTTTTGCCCATAACTGAGTGGACAAAATCCAAAAATATTTGGCGAGCGCTTCTAGAATAACAACTTACTAGAATACCAAATTTTCGAAATACTAGCTCTTTGAGAAAAGCAGGACGAAAAGTGATAGCCATAGCCTATCTAAACTTTGTTTGGTGGGCTAAAATAGGATGTGGTCCTACTGCAAAGTGATATTAATAGCCCAATTAAATTGGCAGGCTAAACAAGAACTTGACTAAAAAAAATATATGAAACAGAGCTATAGCCTTACGAATTGTTTCATGATATTGAAGATCACCAAAGAAATTTTTAAACATAATATCCAATTCTTGAAACACTCGGTGAACCTCATTATTTGTATTGTTGCTTCTTGTCTCATCTTCTTCATAATAAAATGGGTGTTTTCTTAAAGGTTGATCTTCTTTTAATAGATCATCTTGAACGTCTCTGAATTAGATTAAATAAAATAATGTACAGGGATCCACTCCATTACACTCCATTCCAAAATTTCCAACAACACCATGCCAATTTTGGAATGTAGCATAATGGACACAGCAGATCCCTGTGATAATGGTTCCAATCAGTGACCCACAATTGTGTATAACAGAGAAATTCCACAGCATTCTCTCTAAATTTAGCATTTTAAAAAAGGGTTCGGATTTGGTGTCAAAATGTCAACATAAGAATAAATTTCATTTATTGAACTATAACGATATTCCACCGGACAACAATTAAGTATTTTATTTGAGTTTTTTAGAATGTATGATGAATTTTTATGATTTCTCACCATATTCGAATTATCTCAAATCAAGTACTGTTCACATAGTAAATGTATACATGTTTTTTTTAAAATAAATGTCTCTCTGCAAAGTACCAAGACTACTACTAGGCAGAAAGCTAAAAAAGAGAAGTGGTTTACAAATATGAAAGATGAGTATTAACTAAAATTTCTTGAAGATTATAATTATTCAAAGATCATTCATTATAATGTCTTGGAAATCGTTAGTTTGACTCATATAGTCTCCATTCTGTTCATTAATGACTTGGAAATCGTTAGTTTCCTCACATTTTTAGCGCTAATATTCCTGTCATAAACTTTTTTTGCTTAAGTTGAAATTTTAGTGGATGTGTAAACGTACTCGACCCAGATATCAAAATCAAATCTCCCATTGCAGATTCCTCCCATCCTCGCTGGTTAAGGTGCCTAATGTCTTAAAAATCCTAAGGAGTCCTCATGGTTTGGACACAAGAAATGGATGTGCACAGTAGCAATTACGAGTTAAATCAGCCTGTTTGTGTCCTTATTCTTATTCTCGTTTATTATCTGTATTATTATATTATTATTTATTTTTAGGAGGGGAGGGGGGGGGGGGGGAGGGAAACCCGTTCTGCTTGAGATTTAATTTCCAAATTTTCAGACATTTTGAAAAGGATAAAGGTAATTTTCCTTGGCCACTAAATACTTGACATGTGCTAAACAAACCACCCCCCACCCCTCCAAAAAGGGTTTTTGGAAACAACCCGGTAATTATTTTTGTTATCAATTATTTTATTTTCACCACTTGTTTTATCATGGTAACGTCTTCACAAGTAATGTCGTCATCAAGAAAACGATTATTCCAAAATGTTAATTAATCTGGAAAGCTTAAAAATAAACATTGTTTAGACCCAATTTGCACTCACACTCACAGGTTGGAATTTCTGACCTAGTCTGGAAGAGTGGCATGTCCAATTTCCTACTTTAAGTTATACTTAAAAATCCTTGCTCCACAGTGATTATTTATACAAAACTCACCTTGGTAGATCGTTGGGTCCGATCCTTTCTTTATGAGATCCAAATTTAAAGAGATCACTCCATCCCATCTAGTAAAGATAATTCATAAATAGTACACATTTAGCGAGGAACTTTGGAATCTTAGTAAGAATGACGAAATGCTACCATTTTGTATTTAAAGTTAATCCTCGCTGATTAAATCTTTAACTCAAAGTGACAGTATTGAAATTAGCCGGCCAAACAAAATGAAAGTTAGCACATATATATGATTTGCATACATACACATTATACAACATAGTATTATATACACTTAGAAGAGACATAACTAACGATAGCAGCCCTCTCCAAATATTTGAGACCTATTTGGGTGAACAACAATTCATGCACATCTTTTCAAATGATTTTAAAAACAATATACTCCATGGGCGAAAACTTGTTTGCCCAATGGGATGTGACTAACAAGAAAAAGATTGAAGCTGTTTTCATTTGTATTTGCTCAAAGTCTGCAGTAAAGAACACTATAATAATGCCTTTAATGTTGTTCTAGCATTGCAGCAACGTTTAGCTACCAACCGTGATATCGTTCTCATCAACATTAAAATGTCTAAGACCGATCCGTTCAAAGTTGGGTTTACAATACGAATTGGAGCCATCGGTAGTGACATTTGTGCAGTCGAAGCATTATAATCATCACACATATCACACATCTGGTCCTTTATACACATTTGGTAAAAAAACACCGGCCTGCGCAGCGATATTCAAACAAACAAATCGATCAAATTGATTAAATGGCTTAATTCTTTGTTACGTTCTCGCAGATCGAGAGAGAGGCAAGACTTATACTCAGAAGTTTGGGAGTGTGCATAGACCGAGAAGTTTAATAGGCTAGAACGAGCTCAGAATAGAATCTATTTAATTTTTTATATTTGTTTATTACCTCAGCCAAATAGACAAACATGGAAGAGTGCATATACGTATTCAAAGCAGCTTTGACACTTGAGAAGAATGTAATTCTGCATTTAGAATATCATCAGCCACAAACTTAAATCGCATTTTACTTGACTGAGCGGTCAGGTCAAGTATATATAGATTGACAATAAATGTATAAAATGTGTGATGTAAAAGAAAAGAGATGAAAAACGACAAAATGATTTTTTAATTTTTTTTTCGCGGAATAAACTTTCGCGGATTCGAGAATTTGATATATTTCGCGGGAATAAACTTTCGCGGTTGACCAGTTTTAGCGTGTTTTGCGGAAGAAACTTTTGCGGAAATCGGGGTTAAATTGCCGCGAAAGTTTTTTTTCCGCGAAAGTTTCTTCCCTTTTAAAGTATCAGGAATTTATTTTTTTATTTGCTTTTTTGTTGACTATGCACTATAGGCTTATGTTTACATATATAATTGAAAGGGAGGGAATAGAATTTAAACATAAATAAAAAAAGAAAAATATAGATTTTTGTAAAAAAAAAAGCACCAACGCTCGATATGACAGCACAGAATCACTATGGAACACTTTTTATCTTAAAAGTCGACCGGTATTGAAAGTAGCTCACCAAACCAAGTGAAAATTAAACCTAAGCACAAAAAATATGATTTATATACACACATTATACAGTATTTGAATTATTTAAGATAGCAAAGTTTTAGGTTAAATAAACAATTGAAAAACCTTTATCAAGGTAGAATTGTACCAAGCCACTGTGGAGGAGGGTAGTAAAATTTCATATCAAAGATAAACCCCCAAATTTTACATGGCATTAGGGTTTTATGTCCTTATTAAGTCGATAAAGTTTCACGACAAATAAACAATTGGAACACATTTTTCAAGGCAAAATTATGTTAGGTCACTGTAAGGGAGTGTCATGAAATTTCATATCAAGGATAAACACCCATATTTACATGACATTAGGATTTCATGTCCTTATTAAATTGATTAAGTTTCAGGTCAAATAAACAATTGAAACACCTTTATCAAGGTAAAATTATGTCAAGTCACTATGGAGGAGAGTAGTGAAATTTCATATCAAGGATAAACACCAAAATTTTACATGGCATAAGGACTTATTAAGTTGGTGAAGTTTCAGTTCTAATAAACGCCTAAAGCAATGCTTAAAAGTCACTCTTCCACAGTGGATATGAATTGCATACACATTATACATCATAGTATTATGAACACACCAAATAGAGAATACACCTATGTTATAGTATTATACTATCTATACATAGGTTGGTTTATGCTAGCCCTATTAAAGTAAACCTATTTCATTAATACAGGATGGTTTTTACTAGCTGATGTTATAAAGCACTAGAGAGTAGAACAATGTAACAGAAGAATATTTTTTTCTTCATTATTCATTATCTTTTTATAATATTCCTTTATTGTAATATATTCCTCTGTTAAATTGTGTATTACCATTATAATATTCTACTAATTTGCATTTGGAGTCATTATCTTTTTATAAGATTCTTTTATTAAAAATATCTTCCTCTGTTGAATTGTGTATTGCCATTATATTATTAATTTGTATTAGGAATAAGTGGATATAACATTGATAGTTATTTCAAAATTGAAGGAAGTTTTCCAAAATGAAAATGGAGACTTCAATTCTTGAAATTATAAAAAATTAAAAAAAAGATTTCATAAAAAATATCACTACTTATCATCGAAAAAAAATGAGAAAGAAGCTTCCCTAACACACAAAATGTATGCCAAAAAACTTTCATGGTCAAAGTCTCACAGCAAATCAAAATGTCAAAAAAAGTCTCTACTTCTTATCATTTTAGCATGTTATTTGGGTGAATGTGGTCAAAACCTCATAGAATTTCCCGAAAAATCAAGTCATCAATTTAGATTATCGCCACGAATGCTGGTACTGAATTTCAAAATGCTAGCACTTCGGGAACATAGAAGCCACCGCAAAGTGATAGCAATAAGCCATCCAAACTTTGTTTGGTGGGCTAAAAATCGTTTGCGAATATAAAAGTTTTAAAAATTACTCTCACACAGTGATTATTTACTCTAACGCCGCTATATAAAATTTTACATATACAATAAATAAACTAATCCCTTTCCTTGTATCCTTTCCATTCTCTTGATGGAGCTAAATATATTCTTTTATTATTTCTATAAAATGAAACTATGCCTTTATAAGCAGTTCTAGCAACTCCAGCTTTTAAATCATTCATTAACCCGAACTTTTTAGTTAACATTTCAATCTCTCTATTCGTTGAGTAAGTTATTCGAATCGGTTCTTCAGATTTGTCATTACTTAGTTTTAACACATCATCCGCTTGTTTTTCGGGTGATGCATACACTGTTTCTAAAAAGTGTTCATCATATTTTTCTTGTGTTAAATAGGTGAGGTCATACTCACTAAATGGAAACGGTTGTGTGTTTAATTTAATGTATTTCAAATATTGATCAAAAAATTGTCCTTGGCTAACACCGATACGACCGAACGTTTTAGTACGTGATATTTCAGGTCGAATACAAACTCGACCTTTGCGTTGTTCAGGAGCTCTCATCCAATCGTCCCAAAAACCTAACGGCCACTTCGGACCAATTTCTTCCCATAAATCTCTAGTAATTAACCAACCAAGACCAGGAAAGAAATCTGAACGGTATAGTAAATCTATGGCAGATTCATCGATAGCATTGGATTTACCATTATCATTCCACGCTGATACACAGTATATGCTTTTATCTTGCTTAAGTAAAGGACGTGCAGCCAGAAAATAATCAAAAAAGTCAGGTGCTAAAAAACAAAACATATGTAATAAGCAAGCAGATACATAAATTAAGGTACTCTCTTGTACCTAATTGTAGGGATTGTATTTACTATCGATATAGCATTTTTTGCACATAAATTTTGAGATGAGATGAGTTCAAAATGATACCCAGTAGGCAAAACTACGTTCAAAATTGGTGGTAAAGACGCTAACGTTTTTAATATTGTTCTAGCGTCTTTACTACGGGCTTTGAACAAGGTTTTGTCCATTGGATACAAGGTTTTGTCCATTGGATACGCTCTGCCAGGTAGACAAAAAATATGTTTGTCAACAAAGAATACAGGCTTTTCACCTGTTTAATATATTTGTCAAACTTGATTTTACTCTTTAATGCCAAATTCTACTGCAGAATTGTTCAATGCTGTGTCAAATGTGATACTATTAAAATTACTTAATTAAAATGAGTGTTATTTCCTTGTTTCCAACATAGTCCCAATAAAGACTTTCCTGTGACTATGTTTCCAACCAGCGACGTCTGAAACATCCAGGAAATAAATTATTTGTATCTATGTCTCCCACTCACCACCTATCTAACAGGGAATGTTTTGAGGTGGTAAAGCATAATTAAACAGGGTACTTCAAATACTTAAAGGGAACCCGAGGTGAACAAGTTGATTTATTTCATGTAAAAATCTTTATTGGTTTTCAAGATATTTCATTTTTGAGACTTTTAAAGAAACCAATTTTGGTTAATTTTTGCGTAAATTATGACACCATAGTTTGGTAGTCCTTATATGGTAAGATAGGTACTTTATTGTTAATATCTCTGCAAATAATGCAGATTTGGGTATAAAATTTTCCATTTATGTAGATTATCGTAAATTACATCTTTCAAATCAAAAACTATTTCCTCAAATTGCACCTGTAGCTAGTTCCAGGCCCTTTTCTTTTATCGATGACATTGTATTATTGCAATAAGTGACAATCAAATATTTACAAAATTATTATTTTCTTATTCATTACATTAATAGGGATGTTATCCGTAAATTTAGACGTTCAACACTAACTCATTGTTTGTGCAGATCACTAACTGAAAACACAAAGAGGGCTAGAACTAGCTACCATTTTTTTACATGAAATAAAGAGCAATTTTTCAAGCTTTTCAATATGAACTCAATTCGTATTGTTACCTTGGGTTCCCTTTAAAAAAAGAATGTTTTGTGTGGGTAAAGCAAAAATCTAATATTTCTGTATGCCGATGAAAATATTAATTTCTTTTCAGTAAATACATACCCAGTGGGAAAAAATTTGTTCAAAGTTCGCAGTAAAGATGTTAGAACAATGTTTTCAATGTTGTTTTAGCATCTTTACTGCAGACTTTGAGCAAGTTTTTGCCTGCTGGGTAGTATTGTTGAAGATGGCGTAATGCCAATAAATTTGAATTGATAAGTCTACTTTGCGGTAGAGGTAAACCAATTTCAGATTGTTCTTGATAGAAATATAGTACCCTTCCTTACTCGCATGAATTATTTACCCACTTACCAATGTCTATATCATCTTCCACAATAACAACACTATCAACCTTCCAATTAGCAAAAACTTCACCAAGGGCAAATTTGAAGTGTCTGGAAATCTTGTAGTAGCCCATCCACCTTCGCATATTGCCAGGTACATTTTCAACATCGCCTAGGTCTGGTTGTTTAATATGGGTAACTTTATCTCCATATGACTTAATCACATTAGCGGTGGCTTCATGGCCACAATCTTGACTTACAATTATTGGTAGTTTGATATCTTGTGGTTTGTATTTAAAGATACGGTCTAAACAACGTCCAACTGATGGGCGATTACATGATATAACTAACACAGCCATGTTAACAGATGTTTTGCTTAATTCAACTTTTACTTGACTTTCTTTCACATCCTTTTTGGCTTGTGTAACTTTTAAACGCTCCACTACGACATCTTTTTTACTTTTAATTTCATTTTTCCCTGATTTAGAATCATTATTTGGAAGTTCATTTATTTCTTGCTTACCTGCCATTTCATAATCTTTAAATTTATTTACGAATAATTCCTCACCAGTTAGTTTCTTAATCACTGCAGTTTTCTTTTTAGGAAATGTCCATACTGTTGCAACACTCTCATCTTCCTGACGATTATAGAATGTTTTTAGAAGTATAAAGTTTCCAATAATAAAGAAAAATGCGACTATCACAATAAGAGTTGTTGATGTGTTCCATCTGCAGAATATAGCATTTGTAAATAATTTCTTAATACGCCAGATCATTGTATGTGTATAAAACTAAAATATATTAGATTATAAGTAGGAATACAAAATTGCTGCCATATGTAGAGAAAGTAACATACACTAACATGGTACCAGTTTCTGTGGCAAATATTTCTTCACAATGCATTCAATATACTTTTAATGAGAAATTATTACAGTGTGACCTGCTATGTAATCAGTGCTTGAAATAAGAACAAACAATCAGTATGAAGAAGGGATTTCTGAGGATAGCTTCAGGCTATATAACCTATAACTATGCTCAAAAATCACTCCTCATCAGCGATTATTTGCTTTTATTTCAAACAGTGATGATGATAGCACAGCCAGTAAGTTGAAGTCAAATCTTAAAAGAAGTCCAACCAACCGAGCACCAGGCAGATAATTGCTTTTATGGGTAGTGTGGCATACACATGTTGGAGGAGTGATTTTTAAGAATTGCTTTAGGCTACAAACACCTGAAGCAATGCTCAAAAGTCCCTCCTCCACGGTGATTATTTTCTCTTTTTTCAAACTCCGTGTATGCTATACTGTATACATATATATACATAACAGTTAATTGCACAATTCAAGTTATTTATCATTTATATAGAATAATTAAAGGTATGGTATTGAAAGTAGCCCACCAAACCAAGTGAAAGTTAAACCTAAGCACATAAATATAATTTGCATACACACATTTTTACAGCGTTTGAAATATGTCCTTATTAAAATGGTTTCAGGTCAAATAAACACTTGCAACACACCATTATCAAGTTAAATTATGTCAAGTCACTGTGGAGAAGAGAAGTGAAATTTCACATTAAAGAAAAAAACACCAAAATTTTACAGGCATTAGGATTTCATGATGGTAATTAAATGGCCCTAAAGTGTTTATAACATTATTAATGACTCATCATTCAAATTAGAAATATAATGACAATACACAATTCAACAAAGGTAGAATTTTTTAATAAAATAATTAATTGTGTGTTACTTTCAATTCAAATTAGAAATATAATGAAAATATAAAATTCAACAAAGGAAGGTTTGTTAATAAAAGAATAAATGGTTTAATGAATATGTAATCTTCTATTTCATTATTCTTAATATTTCTTTTTAATTTTAATAAAAGATGATGACAACCACCTCTACAAGATTTTATTACTGCTAATAGATACCATGTTTCTATTCATATAGTGTTAAACTAATTATTATGTGTAAAATACTTATCTTTAATGGTCCCACTGTACATAGCATAACAAAAACATACTTTATAAAACTTTATTATATTAATATGTGCTATAATGTGCTATGGGGTAGACATATTTTTTTTATAAGCAACTTGACTTTGGACCTGGTACTAGAGTTGCTTAAAAAATGCCTTAAAATTGATAGTAAAGTTGCTCAACAGTTGCTTAGCAGAAAATCGACCAATATCAAATAATCCTAATGACATGTAAAATTTTGGTGGTTATCTTTGATTTGAAATTTCGCTACTCTCCTACACAGTGACTAAACATAATTTTACCTTGATAATGGTGTTCCAATTGCTTATTTGAACCGAAACTTTATTAACCTAATAATCTTATTCACAGCTATACATACGTGTGTTAAAACAACACTGTTAATATCACACCATTATATTATCAAAATGACAACCTGCTATAAAATCAACGACACCACCAGAACCGAAGAAAATACAGAACCATTATCCCCTTTTGATAAACTAAACTTTTTCAATGAAGGAATTGACTGGAATAGAATAATTAATGAATTAACTGGTATTGACTGGTTTTCTGAATTTAAATCACTATCTCCAAATCAGATGCTTCAAAGTTTTTATGCAATATGTCTGGATATTGCAAACAAACATGTTCCAACCAGAAACACAAAAAAAACTTGCAACGCATATAGTATCATTCCAAGAGACAGGAAAAACCTAATGCAGAGACGCAGACGAATAAATAAACAATTAATGTATTTAAATAATAAATTAATTGCACTTACTTTCCACATTATAAAAATATTTGAAAAAGTTGTAAGGAAGCATATGGTATCCTTCATAGAAGAAAACGATCTTTTCAACCCTACACAACGTGGATTCAGACTTGGTAGGTCCTGTCTAAGCCAACTACTCGCTCACTACGAAAATCATAAGCATGCTATAGACAAATCCGAATGTTGACGTGATCTACCTTGATTTTGCAAAAGCTTTTGACAAGGTAGAATACAAGATCTTACTGACAAAAATAAAAGCTCTTGGCTTCACCAGCAAACTCGGACGATGGATTTATTCCTTTCCGGTAAATCATAACCAATTTATTCTAGTCAATGGTAGGAAATTAAAAAAAAATGCCAGTCACATCTGGAGTTCTATCCTTGGGCCTCTGCTGTTTCTGATATTAATAGGGGACATTGATAATGCATTAGCACACTCTTTCCTATCAAGTTTTGCTGATGATAGAAGATTTAGTATAAGTATCACTACGAAAGAAGATACCGAGTTCCTCCAAATTTACTTGAACTCAATATATAAATGGGTATCAATTAACAACATGACCTTTAATGACACTAAATTTGAACTGATGAGATATGACAAAAAAAGAGATATCCATGATGTTTCGTACACTGCAAGTTCTGGAGCAGCAATCATAGAAAAATCTTATGTTAAAGATCTTGGTATCACCATCAGTCATGACTGTACTTTCCATGATCACATAAACAACACCTCTTTAATAGCAAGGCAAATCGCTGGTTGGATTCTAAGAACTTTTAATTCAAGATCGGAAGAACTTGTGCTGACAATGTGGAAGTCACTAGTCATTCCTAAGTTAGATTACTGTTCTCAGTTGTGGAGTCCATCTAAAACTGGACACATACAACAACTTGAAGTGATTCAACAAAGCTTCATCAGAAAAATTAATGATGTACGGAATAAAAATTACTGGGAAAGATTGGTCAAATTGAAGTTAAATACTCTCTTGAAAGAAGATGGGAACGTTATCGCCTAATATATATTTAGAAAATCCTGGAAAAACTTATTCCTAATATCTCTAACCGAGAAAATGGTGGTATAAAGAAACTCTGGTCAGCTCATCCTGGTGGAACATGCGCTTTACCCTCGATCAATTGTAAAGTTACAGCATCATTGGAATCGATTTTGAGAGGGAGTCTGTCATTTCATGGGGTCAGACTTTTTAATGCTCTACCAAAATATATTCGCAATATGATATGATGTGGAATTGATGATTTTAAACAAGTTCTAGGTCGATATCTAAATTCTATTCCTGGTGAGCCCCAAGTCCCAGGTTACACTGCCTGTCGAACTGCTGATTCAAACAGCCTACTACACATGATACCTTCAATGTAAGGTGAAGTACGTGCAGCACCACTTGAAAGACGCAACAACCCATTGTCACATTGATGATGATGAATCAGAAGCTAACAAAAGTAAAAAAGTAAACAAACACACACGGGAGAGTACTCCTGAAGTTCCTTTAACAGTATCTGTCTAAATATAAATACTATACTTTTGGTGTGAATGCAACAATTTTCACTAGTAAGAGCCAAGTTATTGTGTGAATCAAAGAATGAAAGATTAAATAAAGAGTTAATAAACATTGAGAAATCTTTACAAAAATCTTATAAAATTGCTGAAGAATCCAGAGAGCTTAAAGCTTCAGCAGCTATAAAAAATAAAAATAAATATTTCTTCAACTACTGTATGCAAAAAAGTTTTCAAAAATTCAATTCAATCATTGGCCCAAACAACAAAGAATTTGTCTCTGATTCATTTACTATGGCAAATATTCTTGCCAACCAATATAACTCAGTTTTCTCCATACCAAAATCAAAAATAGATGATCTCATGTGTACAGTATGTTTCCAAATGATGAGAGTACTAATCCTGAATTTAAAAAACCCTCACTGACATCAGATTCGATGAAAACAATATCATTGATGCAACTGATGAGTTATCTTATAATGCAGCTTCTGGTCCCGATGGTTTACCAGCAATCTTCCTAAAAACTGCCAACAAGTTCTTGCTAAACCTGGAGGAATTGTATGGATAAAGGTTACCCCACAATCACTGAAAGAACCTGATGTCATTCCCATTGGCAATTATAGGCCAATTGCACTTACTTCCCACATTATAAAATATTTAAAAAAGGAAGCATATGGTATTCTTCATAGAAGAAAACGATCTATTGTCAGTTGAGTTTCATGTCGTTTTCTCCTGAAAAAATGCTTTCCAAACGCAAACAGCTCCACCACTCTGACCTACCATCTTTTACTTCTAAAATTTCAAAATTATACTTTACGGAATGAGTAGTTTAGTGTAATTTACGGAACACTTTTTAAAGAACCCGAATCGGAACCCATTCTTTTATTCTTTCGCGCCAAAGAAAGGTGTATTATTAATATATGGTCCAATTGAAGTTGATAAACGTCTTTTAATTAAAGTTGTACCAACCAATAATAAAGATTTTAATCATTACTTAGAAATTCTTTTGAGAAATTTAGCTAGAAGAGACTTTGGGGTGACTCGGATTTCACCTTAAAATGTTAGCCTGATCTACAGACAATAATCAATTCTCTCTCTTAGTCTGTTCCGCAGTTAATGTAATACATTGACATCAGAATTCATTAACATGAAATGCGTTAAAATATAAAATAAAATATGCTTGATTCCACTCTTCATTGTGGCATTATAATTAATAATGGTACCAAAGCTACCATGAAAAAGAAATAATTATCATACATTACCGCTTTTCCTGTTAATGATTCTGACGTTACATTATATTAACTGCAGAAGCAAACAGACCAAGTGAGAATGAGATCTGGAAAAATCAAACTTGGTCTGTGGAAGAGGCTACCTTAAGGGAAGCAATTTTCGCGGAAAGTAATTTTAGCGAATTCGCGAAATTTCGCGAAATTTAGTGCCAATTCGCGAAAATTTCTTCTCGCGAAATGTCCAAAGGTCAGCCATTCGCGAAAATTAATTCTCGCGAAAAAAATTCTAAAACTGCCAGATTCGATGGCATAACGTTTTTAGATCGTAATATTGGCCCTTACTGGTTAGAAAGTCGGGTATTGAAAGGAGATAATTGAATGCAAGAAGTATATTTAATCATCCTCATCATCAATTGCAATTACACTGTTATTTTCGGGGGGGTTTTCTATTGTTTACTGTTGGATCCTTCGATAGTTTTCTTATGTCTAGACATTTTACTTCCGTTGTCTATAGACTTCCAGCGGAACGCCTTTGAACAATTTGAAGAAGAGGTCAACGATGATGATTTATTAGCGCAAAATGTATGACTATAATCATAAGATATTCAGATGTCCATGCAATGCCAATATCTTTCAAAGCTGTCAATATCTTTCAACGTTTGCCAATATCTTTCAGCGCCTGCCAATATTTTTTAACGCCGGTCATTTCGTTCAACGCCTGGCAATATCTTATCTAAAAAAAAAACGATTTCGTCGAGGAATTCCTCTGACAACTTTTCCTAGATAAGGTATCTTAAATATGACTGTTATTTCCCATTTCGCAAAAAAAAGGTTTTACATGGAAAAAGTTTGGAATATTATTACTTGGAATTAAATTCCGGGAAATTTAATAAACGATGAATCGCGAAAATAAATTCCTTGAGATATAGAATTCTCATGATACAATTCGCGAATATATATTCCGTGAATTCGCCCTTTTTGAACCTGCTAACCAAGAGTAGTAGTAGTAGTAGTAGCAGTAGTAGCAGTAGTAGCAGCAGCAACTGTTATGTGTCGCATGTTCTATTTAATACCCCCTCATGTTTAATATGTGCCCTAATGTTTCATATACG
>JAULBZ010001090.1:0-24265 GCA_032360805.1 Neoturris breviconis | reverse complement strand
AACGAGCTGTTCTGAGATACACGCGTATTCTAGTAAAAATACTGAAATGGAGATCAGCTAGAGAATAAGAACACCTAATTCTCAGAACACCTCCCAATGGCTGCTTCTGTATGTAATAAAACAGCATTTATATGTTTTACACACATCATGTGATGTCAATTTCTACCAATGGAATTATCCGCCTAAATGAAATCAGTCTTAAGAATTAGCTATTTGTGGTGCGTTTTGGCAGTGGCCGAAATAAGAGCAAATAATCACTGTGGAATAGGAATATTTATAGCTTCAGGTTTTGTAGCCTGGAGCTATGCTCAAAAATCACTCCTTCAGTGAATATTTACTCTTATATCAATCACGGCGTCAGCCTATTAAATAATGACGAGCATTGCAGATGGTGAAGTGTTCTCCTATTATTTTGCATTTTTAGTTCACAGTGCTGTATAAGCCGGGTGGGCGTGATTTGTTGCAAGAATTCGTTGCGGACGGAAGAACGGACGACAGGAAGGAGACATGATTGGTAAACCAAACAACCTCTGCCTTTAGTGAGATTGAATTATATTCTCCATAATGGTGGTGGTATATCTTAGGAGTGTGCAAACTTTCATATTGCCACTAATAAAATAAACACGATAAGCGGATCGATCGTTCTTGTTCTAAGTACAAATATAATAAAATAGCAGTATCCTTAATGCATGCTTTTATAAAATCTAAATCATCGAAAGATAATTTTATTTTTGCGTCACGAAAGAAAAGTAGAAAATGAACAAATTTAACAAAATGGCGTTAAAGTTCCTTTCCAATTGAATACAGTACATACTGCCTAAAGGTTGCATTATGACATTTTTTTTTTTATATTAACACCAGATTATGTATAATATAAGTCATGAACGCACATAGAATAATAGAACAAAGACAATTAATCGTTATCTCAAACATTGAACATCGTTTTATACAGAAAATCGTTTAGGATTAAGTTTGAAAAATTAATTTTTTTAAATCACCTAACATACTGACAAATCGCACAAAGTAGAAATTTCGTTCTCTTTTACAATATGCCTTTATGACCGTACATATCTCCACTAGGCTAATTCGTTTGCACGAATTCTAAATAAAGGCATTACATTGGTTAAAATTGACGTCACCTGCCGCCATTACACATACAGGTAACTCTCTCTAATTTGAACTCGTGCAAACTTAAACACATTTGATTGGTCCATTGGTCAATTCTTATTAATTCGCCTCTCTTTCTTCCTAGTCGACTGAGAATTAAAATTACAGAGAGTTAGCAGTATTTAGCAGTTACAGATTAATTCACCTCTCTTTCTTCCTAGTCGACTGAGAGTCAAAATTACAGAGAGTTAGCAGTATTTAGCAGTTACAGATATCTCAAAATATCACTTCAAAACCATATTTGTTGGTAAAGCTAAATCAACTAAAATTGACAAAATTCAACAAAAATTATTCTGTACAAAAGTGTACAAAAGGTCAACGAACTTGTAATAGATTGGTTCCTTCGGTAAAAAGAAACCAATCCATTACAAGATGGATGACTCTTCTCTTCTATGTAGATTTTATTTCTGAGACGTTCTCTAACACTCTCTATTAAGGCATCATAACTGACACACGTTTAAACTGTGTATAAATAGAACCATAACTGTATGTCGTCATTGATGCTCCTGAGTCGGTAAATCCCAGAACTAAATGTTTATCACTGCGTAATCGAAATTGAAAACAATCGTTACTATCACTGGAATATTCGAAAATTACATCGGCTCCTATGTCGTTGAACTTTAGTGTAGTTTTATCTTTAAATATTACCCCAGGTGAAGGTTTTCGAAACGAAATGTCGCCGTTGCTCTTGATCTGTAGTAAATTTCCTTTGTATAATCCACTAGCGCAATGTATAACACAAACAGGTGTTGTTCCATCGTATGCAGTATATAAATTAAATTCTGTTGTGTCAGTGCCTAGTATTCCATCACATGATACTTTATTATTTGAAATTTGTAACATATGATCTCCAGCTGGTGCTCCTGTTGTTTTCTTGAAGAACCAGTATTTGTCATCATGAGTATATCCTTGATTGTTGAATTTTATTTCTCTAGAGTTAAGTTTTAATTTATTTGTGATAAACTCATCGCTTCTCTGATATGCTTTGGTTATTGCTGAAATGTATGAAAGGTAAAAAAAGCATCAGTCAACAGAAACATCAATAAAAGCGAATTTAATTTTCCTTTTGCAGATAAGGTTAATCAAATTCAAAATCGTTATTACGCTCATTATGTGCACAACATGAAATATCAATGAATTTGGTTAAGAATTTATTAGCATACTGACTGTGTATCGCTTTACCCATGCTTTTTCGCATTTGTGGTGGTTTCAAACAAATAATAATAATCATGAATTACATGATTATTACAAGAATCGCTCTGTGGTGGTTTGTTGTCGGATTTGATTGGTAATTCTTTTCAGTGATCGTCTAGCTTGTTTTGGAATACGTTTAGGTTTTTAGCGTTGACGACATCTTTGGTAGACTATTCATGTGCTTACAACGCGGTCATAGAACGAATTTGACTGAACTCTTCTCGTACTGTCCTTATCAATGCAAATTTGTTACCTTCTGAGGTAAATATATTCATAAACATGTCGTCGATGTAAAAAAGCGCATGGTGTTATTTTACTGTTCAAATGACGTCACAGGGCATAACTTGAGATGTAGAATCATCATTTACCTAGTGGGCAAAACCTTGTGCAAAGTCCGCAGTAAAGACGCTAGAACAACGTCGTTCCATGTTGTTTTAGCGTATTTACTGCGGACTTTGAACAAGTTTTTGCCAACTGGGTATATTTGATATAGCCCTACTTTTTTGTTTAAAATTAAATAAATGGACAGCCCTTAAGGAGAATAGAAAATACTAGAACTTGTGAGCGAAGAAAAAATATCCTCTACCAATTTCCTCGTGTTGTGCCAGTATTTGACGGTTAAGTATACCGTTTGGAGTTAATTACATCCTTAGTCGCTGCTTTTGAGTGTCGGTTACAAATTTCTGGCTAGAATTCGTATTAGGAAAGTGTCAAACAATAACAAGAAATAAAAAATCAGACCGAGCGGGCTGAGAGATTTTTTTGCTTTCATGAATATGCGTTTTACTATTTAACATGATTTTCGTAAAATCTTTTCTTACTTTCAGCAAAAATTCACAATAACTTCAATGGACACACGCTGGTGTGACATAATGCCAAAATCTCTGCATGCCCTGTTGAATGGTTAACAAAGCCCCCGGTTACTTTTTGACATCCGGGAATTATTTTACCCCGTATTCACTAAAAAACTTTTTTACATGGCTGCCATTAGGTCTTCAACTTTCTTCGGATGCCACAAACTGTAAACTTTCTTAGTATGAAAAGAAGCCAACCACACGAAGTTTGATTTTAGATAGAAAGTCGCTATAACGTCACTATGACGTCATCATATGACTGCCATTATACCTTCCTATTTATCGGGGAAGCATAGGCTATCAACTAAAGCATTGTTTACACGCTACGATTAATCGGGCAGATTCGATACTTTACTGACTATGGTCTAGACGTCGTGTGTACGACAATGCAAAAATTTGTTAACGGTATACAGATTTTTCAAATTTCATAATGGCAGTTAGTAGAGTACCGAATCATGACTAAAAATCGTAAACGCCGCCTAACATGAATAGAAACCAACATCGGGAAGTACGATTTTCAGGAAATCACTATTATGTCACTATGACGTTATCATATAACCGTCATTATGCCTTGAAACTTCTCAGAGTGTCACATCCCATCACCTGACCAAATATGAAGACAACCCAACCGCGGGAATACGACTTTCAGAATACCACTATGACGTCATCATATAGCCTCCATTATGCCTTGAAATTATTCTGGGTGTCACAAGCTGTCAATTGACCAAATATGAAGATAAACCAACAACTGAAGGTACAATTTTCAGAAAGTCCCTATGACGTCACTATAACGTGATCATATTGCTTTCATTATGCCTTCAAATTTCTCAGAGTGTCACAACCTATCAACTGACCAAATATGAAGATAAACCAACGACGGGGAGTTTTTCAGGAAGTCTCTATGACGTCCATATGACATCATCATATGGCTGCCATTATGACTTTTTTCAAGGAGTCATTATCATAAGTAGTCGCAGTTCATTTCAGTGGTTTAAATTCTAATTATTCTAATCTTTTGAAAAGGTTATTCAAATGTTTTGAAACTCGTGGTCAACATTCCTTTACAGATTGTACAGATGAATGAGATTTGAACATATTTTAGTCAGTTATTGCTTAATTGACGTAACTGGTAGCCATTTGTTATGTATTTTTGAAGCTTGATTTTTAACATTTTTGTCCACAATTCTCAGTGGTCTGAACATAATTATAATTATTAAAGATAGTTTGCAAAAACATTCCTCAACCTAGTGAGAAATTCAAATTGTTGAAAATTTTCACTTGTGAGAATCAAAATTCCAACCGGCGGAGATGAACACTGCTCTGTGTGGCATCGGTATAGCCATTATTTGCAATTTAATTCAAATTTAATTTTTCTCTGCTCCTTTAACCCTATTAGGGGCAGGGGGAGAAATCCGTCCCACTCTCTGTTTTTTAAAAGTAACAGTTGTAGTAATGAGCTATAGTCTTGTGACCATATCTTTCTTAAATTTCTGATATTTTCCATATATGGTCAAATTTGTAGTTCGTGATATCTAGACGGGGAACGGAATCCGCCTCCCCCCTCCCATTTCCCTCTGCCCACATACTAGACAAAATTACGCTACCCTTAATAGGGTTAACGTTTATTTGCCCCGTCTTTCAACCTCGTTCCCAGGGCTTCTTCTCTCTCGACAAACGTCGAGAGAGAAGAAGCCCTGGGAATGAGGTTTCCCGTCTTTATAATTGTTAATTCTATTAGCACAAATCAAATATAAACAGTCAATAATCTGTTAGAAATTTACTTACATCCCAGAGTTTGAACACTCTCACTTGTTCCCGTTGTTGATGTATAATTGTCGGCGTTCCATCGTTTTGGAATTCCTGGAAATTTAAAAAGAAATATGTTTAAACCTTATACACTAAATTTCATTTACAATCTTCAGTTAATTGAGTGTTGAGGCTGGATGTTGCTTAGAATTTCTTGAAATCAGACTTATTTCTTAAGTGTTCTTTTTTCGAGAATGATAAACGATTCTTGCATAATAAATTGTTTTGTGCATATGTACCGTCGTCTTGATTTATGAAGACTATTAAGCGTACAAAGTGGAAGAATTATTTTTTTATCTTATTTTTCCCAAATTTCAGCCTCGTATTTGATTACAAAAGTGTTACTTGTAAAATAAATTTAGTATATAGACGATATTTTTGATCCAAGAAATGAAACGACTAATTCAAGAATATACAGCGAATGACGGCCGAATGCAGACCCATATACACCGTTTCCGACCGATATGTTGCTATATATGTAAATGCACAGTCCGGATAAGAAGCTACAAGGGTCCTTATTCAGTATTATTTCATACGGTGACATGGTAAGAATAACAGTAAGATGCGAGCTGCAAAAGTAGAACTTATAATGATGTATAAATATTCTGCGCATGAGGCGCAAGAATATAAAGGTCCCATTACACGGTGAAACATTTCATAATAAGTGGTTTAAAGGTCCCATTACACGGTGAAACATTTCGTAATAAGTGGTGTAAAGGTCCCTTTACACGGTGAGACATTTCATAATAAGTGGTGTAAAGGTCCCATTACACGGTGAAACATTTTATAATAAGTGGTTTGAAGGTCCCATTACATGGTGAAACATTTCTTTTGGAAAATCTTTTGAATATTTCATTCAAGTGTGTTTCATTATGTAATTGCGTCTGAACTACTTTTTAGTGTGTCAATGAAGTCTTCACAAGTCTTTTAAAAGTATTTACGCAAAATACAAGATGAAATACACAATACTGTTTTTACTCTATTTTACAAGGGGAATTTGGTAAACGTACATTACATGAGGAAAGGGGTGGAAAAAATGCCCTACCCCTTAACCCTAAAGGTCGGGCCTGTTGGGGGCTCCGTAATTCGGGGGAAGAGGGGTGCTAAAATTCACATAAATCTATGATGAAACCATGCTGTAGTATTGAAACTTTCCAATAGGTTAGGTCAACACATAATAAAATTTTAGCATAATTATTTTCCCGATGACGTCATATCACTCATGATCACGTCATCATTGGAAATCAGGTGGTGCAAAAAAATAATTTTTTGGGAATTTTTTGTTCCAATACCAAAACGTTTTTCAGATAAAAATAAGAAGAATTTTTGATTTGTTAAAAATATTTTTTTACCACAAAAATATGGTTGCTAGGGAAAAAATATCCCTCGGGCCTGAATAGGGTTAAAAAGTTTTGATATGAATATGCTAACGAGGTCTAAAATTTCCCCAAACTTAAGATTTTTATAAATACTTTCAATTTAGATAAAAAAAAACAATTCTCCAATAAAATTATTTTGCTGACGTCAGGATTTTTTATTCAAAATCCAAGAATATTCTTATATTTCCTCTTATGACATAAACTTTGTGCAAAACAATAAAAGTTCTTGGATAAATGATAGCTACTCTACTTTTTTTACATAAAGTTAACTGTTATTTTAGACGTTACAAGCACACAACGCCCATTTTAGGCGTTAGAAGCACAAAACGTCCATTAAAAAAACAGTGTTCATATTCTTTGCACTCTGGACGGAAGTCAAGGCGTGGTTACTCACTTTCTATATTAAAAATCGAAATCGTACCTACTAGACCCTGGCCTAATATTTCAAGTTAATTAGGTTAGCCGTTTGGTAATTATGGACAAAAAACCTCCCAGTTAGGCCATCCCCCCGTGTAAAATAGAGTTAAAACTATCTATAAAAGAAATGTTTCACAATGTAACGAGACCTTAAACAAATGTTTCACCATGTAACGAGACCTTAAACAAATGTTTCACAATGTAACGAGAACTTAAACAAATGTTTCACCATGTAACGAGAACTTAAACAAATGTTTCACCATGTAACGAGACCTTAAACAAATGTTTCACCATGTAACGAGACCTTAAACAAATGTTTCTCAATGTAACGAGACCTTAAACCAAAGGTTCCACAATGACAGACTTGGTGAGTAAATCATTCTTACCTTCTATGCTTGATATAACTACAAAAACTGCTGTAAGAACTAGGTACATCATCATACAAGACAAATACTAAGGTAAAAAACATGACAATATTACACGCAAATAAAATCTCGACTAGACAACTTTCCAGTGGACAAACAACAAAGACGCTAGGTCGATCGACATTGTTCTAGCGTCTATACTGTGGATTCGGAGCATGTTTTTGGACACTGAGTGGTAAGTTAATAGTTGAACTTTTAACGTTAGATAAACGAGTTCGACATAAACGAGTAACGAGTAAACGAGTTCGACATAAACGAGTAACGAGTAAACAAGGTTTGCGGTTAGTGGTCGTTAAGTTTATTTTCAGGGTTTTACGGTATTTTAACCGCCATTTTCATATACTTCTCATATTATTAGGGGAAATGATATACAACCCAAGAACACCACTGCCAGTATTATGTTAGTAAGTCCTTACTTATTCCTGAATGTTACACCCGTCTTTTCAAAAATATTTACAGTCATACTCTATTCTTCTAATTATTTTTTTTGGGGGGCGGGTTATGATAGTACAAAGTATTAGTTGTTCTTTACAGTTTTGAAAACATAACAAGCGTAAATAACCTTTTAAATAAACACTTCCATGAAAAAAATTGAAACCTCGAAAAATTGAAACAGCGAAAGGTTGTGACCTTCAGTAAAGAGTAAAGTTTCATTAGGTGGAACATGTCAACAGAAGATATTTCAGTGGTAGAAATTGACGTCACAACCATATGACGTAAATATCTACAGATAGAATGTCTACTTCCAGCTTTCGTAGCAAATCTTTTCGCCTAGTGGAAAATCGAATAAATTATCCACCGCATGCTAAATATAGTAAAAACAGTCGATCGTCAGAACAGAACAAGTGTTGATTTCCGTGCGAAATTCAAAAGAAGGCATTCCATTAGTAGAAATGCGATGTTTGATATCAATTTCTACCAATGGAATGTTTTCTTTCGGCTTCTGCGAGGAATTTTCCACTTAATGGCAATCAACTTAGAAAAGAAATGCCAGATAAATGTAAAAACGTTAACGTCTCTCATTGGGAAAATACTTGTTTAAATTCCGCAGTAAAGACGCTGAGTTTTAGCATCTTTACTGCAGAAATTGAGTAAATGCCAACTGTAATTACCTGTTCCTATAGTGACTATCGTAATAGAACCAATCAACTTTCTCGGACGTATATTCGTATACTCAAACGACGTTGTACTTGCGTCTTTTACTGCAAGTTTACTGGGTATACTTGACGATATGAAACCAAACTTTTCACCCTATATAAATATACATGAAACCGGATCATAGTAATCATTGCGGAAGGGTGGGGTAGTTTAATATATACGAAAGTAAACAAACTCCCACATAAAACGAAAGGTGCAAAGCAGACATATTGTATTGAAAATATCAATGACGAAGAATGTATACATTAATAAAGGGTGACGTCAGGATGACCTTTTATGTTTAGGAATGTACTTTTGTTTCAAGGAAGTTAGGATTTGCGTGCTATTAGCAATGACTGGCCCTCGGTCCCCGGCCCTTGCCCTCGGCCCCCTAAAATGTGACATTTACAATTCTATTTTATTACCAAAAAATTACTTATAATGTTGGTAATGTGTGCGATAATTTTGAAATAGGTTAAACGTTATTTTCCTTGTAATAATACGAATTACTTCCGTTTTCTACTTCTGTCATCATAAAATGGGGACCGTAAAAATTGTTTAGCATTTTGTTTATCGATACTTCAAAAAAAGTATGAACGTGACAAAATTTGAGTCAAACAGTCAAATCAGTGACAAAATTAATTTCCACAAATTTCAAAGCAATATTCTTTTCATAAAATTTGAATATTGTGTATATACAGTACGTGGTTATATTTTGTTGCAGAATTCCCTGAATAATAAAAACAACATAAAAACAACATCTAGAAATATTAAAATTATATACTTCTTCATTTCTTTGTCGTTTTCTATGAAAAAGAATGTGTTTTGTTTACACAAAATTCTTTATTAAATTTGACTCAAAATATACTCGACGAAGTGCCTAAGTTTTGGTTTCTATATTCTCTTTCTTTTACTTACTGTATTTTTTATTTATTCTTATAATTGTTTTTTAGGGGGGGATGGGTAAATAATTGAAATGGATAGTTATTTCTCAAAAATAGAGTTTAGCCCCCCTATAGTTAGGTATCAGAGAGTATTATGTCAGATTTATATGTGTGTGAGGAAGATTGTTTGATGTTAGACTTGAATGATTTGCGTTATGTGTGTTTTTTGTAAAGTACAGTGAGTAGTTGAAATTTTTGTGCCACCTATGTACCGTATGTATGATTTCATGTTTTGATTTTATTTTAGCTAAATCAAAATTTTAGGAATCTATATATTGCATATTTGCTAGAAATGATTTGTTAGAAATTGTTTGGAGATATATCCATTTGTTGTTTCGAATGACTTTTTCTTAAGGAAGTTTCTAGAAAGTACCGAATTCATATGTTGGCTTCTTAGAAACCCTGTTGTTATTTTTGAGATATATGCATGAACTGTTGTTTCGAACGACGTGAATCAAAATTCTAGAAATTGATATATTGAATATTTCTTAGAAATTCGTTATTATCTTTGGAGATCTATGCATAATTTGATGTTTCAATAAAATGCTAGGAAATTATTTATTTGCTATTTCTAGAAATTATTTTTGAATCATGCTGAGCCTGAATCTCAAGGAAATTTGCTGTAGTACGATATATACATATCTTTTATTTTAGACTTGGTGAAGCAGACAAAACAAATTATCGATTCTTATTAGAAATCATATGATATTTTTATTTTTAATGAATTGTGCTCATGATTATGTTTCTACAGATGTATGTTCTTTGCGTTGGTTATAGAACAAAAGAAATAAAGACGAGTGATGGTAAACCTACAGATTAAAAGGATTTAGTTGGTGCGGTATATGTGCGATATGTTTTGGAAATAGTAAAAACTCATTCAATGTTATTATGTCACAGCATACACAAGATGGATATACAAACTTGGACAAATACTTTTTGGAAAATTATATGCATTCTATAGTTTATGTCCCTTTCTCCCCATTACAATGTGATAGCGAAAATCTGTGTGAATCTATTCCATTCCCTTCAACATTGATATGGAGGGAGAGGGGTGCTATTGTCCCAGGTCGTAGATGTAATAAACATTTGGACGCTGAAAAGTACTGAAGATCTCAGCGACTTAAATAATCACTGTGGAAGAGCTTTGTTAGCATGGCTTCAAGCATCAAAACTTTAAACTATGTTCAAAAATCCCTCTTCCAAAGTAATTATTTAGTCTTATTACGCATAAAATCTGAAAATTCTTAAAATAGGGGGGGGAGGGGTGGGGGGTGAAATTCTTATGAAACCTGTGTCAAATAAATGGAAATGTGGGTGTTTTTTTCCCAAGACATGGATTTACTCTTACGCATGCGCAATACGAATGATCCATTTGGAGAAAAAAAAATTCTTAACTTTTTTTATCTTAAATGCCAGATCGTTTTAAAAAGAGGAAACTCGCCCTAAGGTAATTTTTTTTCCTTAACTTCATAATTGTTAGATGGGAAAAGGTCATTTATGCAAAATCTGTTGGACTTATCGGTCAATTTTAGGCTATTTGACACACATAGTAGCGTAAAATAGCATTGGCTCACAGCGCTCTGACTTGGACCCGTTGGAGACTTACAACGCCCAAACTCCCCGGTTGCAAGTAATTGCGCCTGTTGTGCGCAATACAACGCCTTATATGGCGTTGTTTTGTCAGTAATAGAAAATAAATTAATAATAAAAATAAATTTAATTTAATAAACGACTCACGGAATTAAATACCACCGAATTTCCAAAAATTTAGTACTGAAATATTGGCGGTTAAAGTATCTTTCCAAGTAAAAGTAATATAAGCATAGTAAAAAATTTAATTTGGGTTTACTTTTCTTCAGTCTTTTTTGTTTTGAACTTTCTAAAAGAAATTGCTTTTTTTTTTTTTTTCAAAATTAATTTATTTCTGCTGCAATCCCTTTACCTGGAAAGATACTTTACCAGTCAAAATTCAGACCCTCAGCATTAGCCAATCTGGATATTTTTTTCTTAAATGAAAATTACAGAGCGGACAATCAATCCGGATCGCAAAAGTATTATTAAAAAAATATGTGCTATGCCTAAGATGTAATGTAACTATGCCCTTACTTGATGTTTTTCCTGAACGTTTGAATGCATTTCGGTCGGTTTTAGTATAATTACGAAAACAATAATATATTAAGAGTTACACCCATAATCACCTTAAAGTTACTTTTCGATTTTTTTTTAAACAAAAATGGATATTTTTTGTCTTTAGAAGAAGAGAAAATTAAAAATCAGTTATTTAAAAGCACTGGTAAGAAACGGAGACCTTTTCCATTTAGTAAAATATGGATTAAATCCTTTAGAAAATCCTTTGATGAATATCAAAAAAGGAGGCGCTATAAATAAAATGATAGAATGTGAGAGACTCTGGGAAATTAATCCTGTTTTTGGGCGAGAGATGGTAAAGGCGAACAGAAAAACGTTCCCTCATTAAAATCATCACTTGGTTCGTGACTAGGAATTATGAGAAAGAATTTTCTGGGTTGTCATTCAAGAACTTAGCTAATGTATGTCAATACGTAGCTGCAAAGCCTTTTTATATGTATCGTACATACAAACGAAATAATTCGTAAACACAGCAGGACAACTCTTTGTTAAGACAGAACTTTTTTTTCTGCACCAATAGTATCCGCTTTATAGAGATCCCACTTTATAGGAGCCCTGGGTACGGCATATCATAATTGTTTTGAGATTTTGGGAGGGGCGCTAGAGATAAGAGATAAGAGATACTTAAAAGAGGGTGGCAAATGGCATTTTGACAATTGAAAGCTTG
The DNA here is from genome assembly GCA_032360805.1 of Neoturris breviconis. Lineage (NCBI taxonomy): Eukaryota > Metazoa > Cnidaria > Hydrozoa > Anthoathecata > Pandeidae > Neoturris > Neoturris breviconis. The sequence goes on along the minus strand of JAULBZ010001090.1, from coordinate 12,127 downwards.
ACAAATTTTTCTTACTTGGAGTGATTTTTTAAGACCACCCCGAGTACAGCAGATGTTTTTTTCTAGACTGAGCCATTTACCTTCTTGATGTGGCGATATAGGATTTTCTTACCTTGCGTAGATATAAAATGACTTATTGTAATAATTCCCCCTACATGTATCCATGTATGCTCCATGTAGTTAGAGCTACCCCGATTCCTACATCAGATATGAAAATGTACATAGAATGTAGTGTGGCGTGCTTCGATTTTAATTAAAATCCGCGCCACACTACCCCAAGTGTGGATTCCATTAACCCTGTTAAGACAGTATAACTGTACTCGGGGTAGGCTTGCTGTCCCGAGCGGGCTTGGTGTAGATTTCAACTCAGGTTGGAACACCAATATTATTAATACTAATATTATTTACCTGACAAAAGATAAACAAAATAAACTATTGAAGTAACGTTCCAAATACTGATAAAAGACCTCTAACATTTTGGCAATTTGCAGTTGCCCACTAGTTTTCCATCCCCATGAATGTAACACTTTTTAAGAAGCACTGCTTGTAGTACACTCTTTTCAGCGCTTTGAAAATATGAAATGAAAGCAATCCGGATGAGGAACTTTACGCTTTAACTCTCACCACGCAAGTATCAAATAATGATGTGTTGTTAACAAGGTTATAGCTTATTAAGAGTCAATACATAGTGTAAAATCTAAACGGTCTTCAAGATATCCTTGTATGTAGAAGAGTAATATATGATAAAGTGCTTAAACCAAAACATTTATATTCGGTAATGAATTCTGCGGAAAAGAAGGAAAATATTCTGGATTAGACAATTACCTATTCCCAATTTCATAGTCAGACGAATCCAAACTGCTCCTCTTGTCCCTTTCTTTTCACTTTTATCTATTTGAAATTGAAGGTAAGATAGCTGAAAACTCACACACAGTTTGGCTCTGTCAGACTATCAATTTCATGCTAAGGTAGACATCATCCTTATTAAGAACTTTCTTTATTTCGAACATACAGCAAAGACGTGTTTAAGAACATTTCACCTTGCACATACAGCATATGAATATTAATTTGACATCCGTCAACACATAGAATCAAACATATGTTACGTAATTGAATAAAAAATTAATCTGGTAAAAAATCATTGTTTCTATACTTGTCACAATATTTATGTTCTGTAACTATATCGTATGCATTTAGAGTGTGTAATTTACAAACTTATAAACATACGATTTTAATCATCTTACGAAACATTTTCTACGAAATTTGTGGTCTTTCTTATAAAGAACAAATGAAAAGAAAAAAAATGCACTTGGTGCGAGCTTGCTTGCTAAACAACAAATATATCTTTTAAAACTATTTCAAAAAAATTATATTTTTATATCGATAAACAAAATAATAAACAAACTTTACAGCTCCCATTTTATGATAACAGAGGCGGATAATGGAAGTAAATCATATTTCTACACGGAAAATGTATTTTAAATAACTTGCGGCAGACATTATCGACATTATAAAGTAATATTAAAATAAAATTGTCAATGTAAAACTTTAAGGGGCCGAGGGCCAGTGATTGCTTATAGCCGTCTGTGGTGGTTATTAGCAATCCACGGCCCTCGGCTCCCGCACTTGGCCCTCAGCCTCTTGGCCCCCGGTCCTCAGCCCCCATAAAAATCAGTTTTTTAAAAACAAAATGTTTCAAGTTATTGCCACCGGTATTAGCAATAAGATGTACAAGTTTAAAAGATAATTTAATCAAGTTATCACTGTGTTTTTAAGAGAAAATTATGTATTTAAGAGAAAATTATGTATAATATCGACTTTGATCCAAATTGGGGGCCGATATTATTTTACGTATAAGTCTCGTTAATGACGTAAATATCGTTAATGACATAACTCAGCTATATAAAAAAATATTTTTCATTATTGCTGGGGGAAAATCGTGCTTTACCTTTATAAAGTTCTAAAGCTAATCGTTGTATGTTTTTATGACGACATATTATCTAAGTAAACAATCCGAAGTGCCCTTTCGTTAACCCGATTTAACTTGTTATTTAAAATCCTATCATGAAACATCCATAATAAAGAACTGTGGGAACGCACGTCTGTGGCGGTCGTCGAATTCCGAAAAATGTATTAAATACTAAATCATTCATAGACGAATATGCTAATGGTAATTCAGTAGAAATGAGAAGAGAATGGAGATCAAAGATGAATATATCGATAACTTAAAACTACAACATTATAAGGAAGAAGGCACAACAGTTAAATACAGCGTATTTGATCAATATCATATGCCATTTTATACACTCTGTACTTATATTTATAAAAATGAAAATAAAGCAGTCGATGCTACCATTTTGAAAGAATCTCTGTTGGCAACATTAACTTACTACCCTGATTTTACTGGTACACTACGTTGTAATAAAGACGAGTTACTCTTAGAGCATAATAACAGAGGCGTCACATTTATCACTGCAACTGCAAATTTCAGTTTTAAAGATATCGAGAATGTAGATTTCGATATGTTACAGCTTGGAGTAAAGCTATACCCTGAGAGTTCTACTCTGAACATGAGAGAGGATCCATTACTGCGCGTAAACGTTATCACACTTCATGACAAGTCAATGATACTACTCATTAATACCCATCACGCAATCTGTGACGCACATAGCATGTGTTGGTTCATGAGTGCCTGGTCGAACATGACCAAATATGGTAACATCGGTCCTTACAAACACAAAAGGTATCTTCTGCAAGGCGATACGCGGAGTAGCATATATTCTCATCGAGAAATTATTATAGATAGTGGAGTACTTTCAAAGAGTATCAACTACATAAACACAAACGTCAATGTGACAAAAGAATTCATTTTCAAACGGAAATGTCTCGAAGCGATCAAAACAGATCTTATGACAAGGAAAAAGAACAATGCTATTGACTACATATCGTGCTTAGATATCATATCTGCTGTGATGTGGAGAGCTGTTGTGAAAGCAAAAGGGTTGAAAGAAGACGAAAAAGTGACTTTTGGAACTATTGTAGATAGTCGTAAACATTTGAACTTAACTGATGAGTACTTTGGAAACTGTGGCTTCTTTGCAACTCAACTTCTTCTAGTGAAATCTTTACTAGAAATGGATCTAGTGGAAGTCGCCTGTAAAATAAGAGAGTCTATACAAAGTGTAACAAAGGAATATATCACTTCTTGTCTTAACTTGATGGAGAGTGCATTAGATAGACGACAAACAATTTCTGGTATCAATATAGCCACGAATGGGTTTTTAATATCGTCATTTGAAAAATTTGCTTTTTACGATGTTGATTTTGGTATGGAAAAAGCAAAGAAGTTCAGTGTACCAAGTGTTTATTCTTTAATGTTGGTTCTACCAATTGCTACAAATGATGGTTTTATGGCTCGCTTAGAGTTAAAAGAAAAGGAAATAATATCTGTTCTTCAAAATGGTGAAGTTAATATGATATTAGGCAAACAAGAAAAAGATGCATCACATAGCGAACACTTTACTTAGGTCTTTGGTATCGTTCTTATAGTTTGAATTAGATGTAAAAGAATTGGAGGAACAATGTTTGAATGTTTGATATTGGTACTTGTATAGACAGCGAAATATCATCTTTAACCCTATTCATGCCGGGGGTGCACAAGGTGCTCCCTCTCCCCTGCTGTGGGGGGCACAAGGTGCTCTCTCTCCCCTGCTAAACATTTTTACATAACTTTTGAATTTTGAATGAATGGCTTATATGACTACAAATTTTAGGACTTTTCCTACAATTTATCTAGGATCATTTTATTTATTTTTTTTTGGTAACTAGGGATAATTTTTGCTAGCAACCATATAAACCTCTTCTTATCCTGTTTACTTCAATGTAAAAAATATGTATTGAAGATGGTTTTACACCGGGAATATTCACACTTATCGGGTGGAAATCATTTCCGAATGAATTACCGGATATATACATACATACAGAATAGACTTTCCACTGTTGCTTATTTATCTGATATACTCAGCCGAATGATTTTGTTTCGTTGTATGTTGTGAAATGGAATAATTCTAGCTTAGTGTTGGATTAAGTGCCAATACCTGAAAAGGGAATTTGATGGTCGTTCCGAAATTATCTCTATCCGATAAGTGGGAACATCGTTTAAAAGACCGCGCCACTAAGCAAGATTATCGGTAGTAATTTTGGTGAGCTCAGTGTCAAAATATGAATGTATATTTATATATGGCTACTGCTAAATTACCCCTCCGAATGATTACTTGGAATTCGTTGCGGTCGAATTGTAATGACTATTCTCAATTCCGTTTTTTTCGATTAGATTTAAAATAAACTAGTAATAGCTTCCTCTAATACTGTTCACTAGGAAAAATGATCACATTTATTCTCCTCTACAGAGACATTATATATGACCACGCCTAGAGTGACAACAAAATAGTTGGTGCTGGAGAACGAAAGTAGTTCATTATCTATATTCTTTCTGTTTAATTATATCTTTTCACCTTGGTATTATTCCTATTTAGAGATTTAATTAGTGCTTTGAAGCCTTTCTGGAATCATCATTTACGGAGACACGGGAGATTTATGCTTGCAGAAAAACAACCTTCCCTAATTGTAATAGACCTACTCATAAATACATAGAACGAAGCGTATAAGTATTTAAGAAATAACCAGCAAATAACGGCTTTTTGTTCGTAAAAGGGCTTGTAACAGCTGTTTCTGGGGGAATAAATTGCGCTATGCATACAATGATACGTTTGAAACGTTATTTAAATCTATCTTTATGTTGTCATTGGTTGTTAAGATTTGGAATTCCATCACATTTTGTATTACTCTCCCACAAGAGGATCTAATTAACTTCAATTTATAACATCATGTAAAGTAAATAGGCTGATAAAGAAAAAGGCTTATACCCCAACCCCCTGGGTTGAAGATATATAATTCCAGAGGGTAGGTACTCTTAACCCTATTCAGACTGGGGGGGAGCGATTTGGTCCCATGTGACATTTTATTTTTACATTAGTCCGATTGAGCTAACATTTGGTGACTTTTCCTAGGATTTATTTGAGGTCATTTTAAAACAAACAAAAAAAAAATTGTAACTAGGGATAACTTTTCTTTAGTAATCAAACTATTAACAGGTGGGAAAAGAAAATTCAAAAATAGTTTTTTCTTCTTATTTTCGCTTGAAACACTTTTATTAGTATATAGTTTTGGAACAATTTATTTTCACCTTACAATTCTTTTTGCCACATGTGCTCTTACATTTGATGATGTCCGCAAATAAATTATTACGTCAGCAGAAAAATGTTTGCGCTAAAATGTTCAGATAATAATGAAGTATAACATGACCAAGATTCATACATATTGCATTAACGTATCAGAAGTTATGCAGAGGAGGCCGAATTGTCCCTTCCAAAGACTTACAGAGCCCTAAAAAGCCCGGTCCCAATAGGGTTAACTGTAGGGGGATGTAACATCCGATTTTCTGCAGGGATCGCTGATTTCAACTAATAAAGAATCAATTAATTTGGAAAAAACCAGCAACTCCCCCAATTTATCAACACTCCTCTTAAACCAGTAATTCACACAAATCTATACCAGTGGATAAGAATCTGAAGAAGTGTGTAGCTGTAGCGTCATTACTACGGACATTGAACCGGTTCTCGTCCACTAGGATGAACTTGGAGTGAAACGTACAAATAATGCAACCTTGTACAGGGAAGTCATGAATGTGATATGTGTTTAGATGATTTATTCATTTACAATGATTTTCTAATAGTCGAATGATCTCCGCCTTCCAATAGCGTATATTGTCCAAGCATCGTTTTTTTAAGCAAAAATTATAAGAAGAAAAAAAAATTATAGATAAAGTCCCAAAATATCTAGTCATAAGAGCCATTTCTTCAGAAGTTATGATAAAAAGAAAATCCCGCGGGCACCCATACTGAATAGGTCAAGACTCCCCAATCAATAAAGTTAAACCGTCACACCATCTCCTCCTTGTTATGCCCCCTACAATTAAAATACAAAGAGTGGTAGAAAATTGCTGATCTTCCAGAAAGTTTTATAAAAATAATGGGAAATTCCAGGGGAACATCCTGGGATTACAAACGCAGAAATACACTTGCTACCTATAAAATATTGTTTGCCAAAATTTGTAACAGTGAAAAAACTCTGGGAAAATCTCAATGAAAATTCAAATTTTTTCCTGGGAATATATACCTATAGGTGTTCGCAATAAAATTTTAATTTTCCAAAAGAATGATCTATCATGGAGATGTATTTCCGCTGCTTTCTTCGTTCAAAAATTACTACTTATTATTTCCGCAGCTCGATATCTTCTATCCAGTAACTCACAATTAGTTTATCGGTCCTTTGGAAAATCAGTTTAAAAGTTACTAAGTTACATTTTGTATTACTTGTGGTACTCATCATATCATATCATAAATAGACTCTAAAAAGTATTAAGTTCGTTAAAATACCGATTCTGCCTTGACACTTGGAAAATGTGACTTTATCCGATGATATCTAGCCATAGACAAGTGTCATACACCAAAATAAAGCACACTCCTTACTCGTTCTTACAAGATATGTATATACATGGAAACTATTTCGCTACTACGGAGCCGTAACGTTGACGTCGGTAAAAAAAAAAAATGGAATCCCTTCCTTTCACTTTTTTCGTGATGTCAATTTCTACCAATGAAATGTCTTCTGTAGGTTTCGCGCAGAATGGCCAAATGGTATTCAACCTTTGGAATTGTTTGACGAGAGTGCCACAAGTGGTAGTTTCCGCAGTTTTCAGTAATAAGTAAGCAAAACTAATTCGACCTATGTCGATCGATGACACGCCTTTCGTTTAAGTGGAAATCCGTATTAAAGTAGCTTTAACTCTGTTCGCTTTGGTAGTATAACGTCCAGCGTAAAAACGGATCGAGTTAAAGGCCACACGAACTCAGAAACAACCCTGTCACCCAAGAGAAAATGGGTGGTGGAAGAAAATTCTAAACTTAAAATTGCCCAAATAACTTTTAAAAGGCCAAAACACCTGTTTTATTTGCTTATTTCCAGGGTTTACACATTTGCATGTAAATAAGGGTTGATTTAATAACGGCTTGTAATGATCAAGCAAACCATGAATGGTTGTGTAGTTGAATAACGATAGACAGATCACAGAATGCTGAAGGGATATGTGCGTTTGTTTATTAAACAACCAATGGAAATCCACATAGCTACAAGTCTTGTTTTATAAGAAACAGCTTTATAAGAAACAGAAGTGAATTTAGATAAAAAAAAAAAGAAACTCAGAACTGAGATTTGCAAATGGTAAGAAACAACCATATATGTCTTTTCAAGATTTTAACTTCTGAAACATCTCACCAATCACATGTGATCTCGTGAATTTTACTTATATCGACAAAAATTGATTCTTTAGCTGTCATAGACACAGAATACGTTACGAACAGTTTCATTCTGTATCTTTTTTGACGGGTACCCGTAGGTTTTTCATTACTATTAGGTAGCTGTGTTCATTTTAACCTGCACATAGTCTTTCTTATTAAAGTCTCCAACGTGGATGTTTTAAGCTTTCGCTTGATATATACTCCTTTTCGGCTCGATTTTTTCTAAAAGTAGTTGGGGAGAAGATTTTTTGTAAACGTTATTTATCGCGAAATCTCCGCCAGTCCCCTGAAGAAACTAACGAAGATACGCCTGGTACAAAATACAAGGAATCGAGGTTACCTATTATCAAAATGTAATATTGTTGAAGGATGCTTGAGAACTGTAAATTATTTTTTGGAGCAAATGAAGAAATTACATATTATCGTTTAGTTTCTGAAAACGAACCAAAGAAATGAATCGTTGTTTTATTGAACATTTATTTGTTTGATAATCGAGAGGTGAAGAGACGAGGGAACGTTGGATATTATGTAAGGAATTATGTAGCAGTAGGAAGTCGTTATTTAGCGAAGTCTGAATAATATCTGTTTTAATTACGATGTTGACGATTAGGTTTTGCGTATTATTTCGTCTACTTCTGCATCTCTACTTCTACATAATTCCTTTCTCCCGTTTCTCTCTTACAGGAGTTCCCTGTGACAATGTTATATCCCAATGTTCCAAACAAGTTCAGTTTGTTGCAGAACAACCATGTCATTTTGATCTGTTTCTTTATGTTCCGGCTATAAAACTACCTCTGAAAACTAAGTCGCCGTACGTGTAATATTTGTGTGTGTAGTTATAAGATGCGAGACTATGTGTGGGCGGGTCGCATTATAGGGGGACTTTTTAACGGGATGGTAGTAGTAAACGGGGTGGGAGTGGATATTTATTGACATTTATTTTAAAAATTTATTTTAAAAATTTAAATAAACGGGTTGTGGGGTGTAAAATCTCTTCAAAGTTAACAAGCGGGGAGACGTTTATTCGGCAGCTGAGAGTATGTAGTTTAACCGACTATCCTCTAGTCTAAAAGTACGCAGTATAGCAGGACCTGACGTTACGGTATTCAGACCCACTTTGAGTGTGAAGCAGATGCAATATTCTTATGTCTGCGTCATAACATAAGAGTGAAATATTGTGGTTTTATTTACAATGGGAATGATACTATACCAGCTTTATTAGGGCGTTGAGGCACCCGTCTTCAAGCCGATAGGTTCTTGTTTTGTTTGTTTTTAGCAGTATTATATATCTTCTTTTAAGAAACAAATGAGAATCTTGAGTTCCAGAACATTATCAGAAAATATCCTAAGTTTCTTATAAAACCGAAAACCCGAAATCTGAATTAGCCAAAAAAAGACAACTTTATAAAATCTGGAACATTGAGATTTTGGCTTCTTCAACTTTACAGCACATTCGTCAAAAATAAGTTCAAAGTCAGCAGTAAAGACGCTGGAACAACGTTGAAAAAGTTATTCTATCGTCATTACTGTGGACTCTGAACAAGTTGGAAAATAATTAGGAGTACACATTGAGCAAAAACTTGTTCAAAGTCAGTAGTAAAAAAACGTTGTTCTAACAAGTATTTGCCCATTGGGTACATTTAAGCGAAAATCATACCGAATAACAAGTTGCTAAATCAACTGTATATTTCAATAGATTTTTCAGCATAATAATTCATGAATCATGTTAATACCCAGACTTCTAAGTTGAAATCAGCGTTGCTTTCTGTTTAGATGTTAGCAAAAAGAGAATATGAAGAGATAAAAAGAATGGCCGCCACTAGATTACGAATTATAAAAAGAAGGTATTTACTAATTTTTTATATGAATTAGAAGTTTGCTACGGAAGAGTATGGACATTTAGTGTCAAAGATATTTGCTTCGTATTTTGTTGCGCTTAAAAAATGGTCTAAAAGTATTTGTTATGTTTGGGCATTCGCTGCGAATTTTTCGTCTCGTGAAAATCAAACTTATAACCGAAAATATCAAATGTTACAAAGATACATTTCTAAATTCTCCGTAAGCTTATTGCCGACGCATTATAACATAGAGATGCATACACTGCCGGCACACGACGTATTTTCCTCGTATAAAAGATGTCGTTTTGAGGTTCTGATATCAAAACAACGTTTATTTTACGTGGAATATACATCACGTACCCCTTTGGTAGTGATCAGGTAAGTCCAATAGCAACTTCGATCCGAGGGCTATTTCTCTTTTGACGTGTATTCAGTTAAAAGAGAGAAGAAACTCTAGGACCGAGGTTGAATAGGGAACGATTGTGAGTGATAAAATATTTTAGAAGGCACACTGAGGCCAGTCCTAAGTTCATAGTCCCGATTGAATATTTTCTATTAATGATAACCCTGTATAACCTAATAGGCCGGAGGGCATACCTTAAACGATGGATGGTAGCGACTTGAAACTTTTTATGACTTTTATTATAATATTAATCTATTAATCTGTAAACACATATAACAAAAATTTCATGACCGTAACAACGCTACTTCTCAAGATAATCGCCATATCAGAAACCCACCGATTGAAAAGTTTGTTTTGTGGTGAAATCATCATAAAATGGTTACGGAATGAATTTTGATTGAATAATGGCATGTTAATAAAATCGGTTGTTTAACAGCATGAAAGAAATCTGCGGACGCAATTAATTTTGATAATAACCTTGAACTAAATTTTGATAAGTTTGGCGCCCCACACAGGCCAATGATGTCATTTTCATAGAATTGTCTCATCGAACCTAAAAATAGAACTGAAAAATATTTTTCCAATCAAAAGTTATGACTTCTTAAATGCAGGTAACAACAAATATTTATCATGTGATTAATGTTAGAAGAGAAATGGAAAGTACTTGTGAGAGAATATTTGCTAAGGATTTTATGCTGTTAGCATTAGTAGTTTTTAAGATAAATAGGGGACATTTTTGTCCCCCCGCCTTTACAGGGATACCAAAGGGCTCGACATTTGTACGCTTAACCCTATTCATACCGGGTGTTTTGAGACCTTAAATAACCGGCAGTATGCACATAGAGAACGGGGTCCTTAACTTTTTTTTAAACCGGCTACCGCATTAAAACTTTAACTGAAATTAATTCAACACTTTACGTATCATAAAAAAAAATCATAAAAAAAAAGAGAATTGAGGTTGCACGGGGTGGCGGTTTTTCATGAGTTGTTTGACACCCTGGAAATGTGTCATTTGATCAATTTGATCATCTTATTTGATAGGATGGTGTAATTTTTAAAGTACTTTGGAGCAAAAAATCATTTTAGGCGAAAACTGGATAGATTTCCAAATAACAAAAAATTCAATACTTGCAGCTACCCGAAATACAATTTTTTTTTACAAAATCTTTTTCTAAAAGAGAGCGCTCATAAAAAAATAAAAGTCATAAAATTTCAGGGTGGTGGGTTAAAAAAATAAGGAAATGCCGGTTATTTAGATTTGGCCCATGCACATTGTGCACACTGCCAAGGGACAGCTCTTTTTAGCGTGCACTTTATTTACTTATGTAAATTATATTTCAACTGTAAAATTGATAAACAAACCATCTGTAATTAAAAGCCGTTTACAATAACTCCGTGTAAATACGGCATATATGGTCATACTGGCATTGATGACACTAACATAACGATAAGCATGAATAGGAAAATAATGTTTATCAGTACGCATAGTTACACGTTTACTAATGGATAGCCTGTTTTCTACTGTTTATTTTAAGATGCCATTATACATGGACTGGTGTATATTCCACGAGTTCCTATTTTAGCAAGATCAAATTACCAACTAATGAAAATTGGATCAACGCTTACAGTGGAGAAGTTCTGAATGTAAAAATATTTCTAAATCTTAATATTCAGTAGTAAATACGCTAGAACAACATCTTTGCTTACTGGATCTGCATCAACGTTAATGATGTAAAACATGAGTAGTGCGTCAGTGTAAACCGTCCATTAATTGTAACAACGTTAATGATTAAAGGAATGTCATTCTGACGCTGTGACGTTAATATAGACGAAACTTTATTAAATAATGGCCTGTTTCTATGCCGATATAATATAAATTTATAGTCATTAACGTTAATGATTAATGCGTAAGTGTAAACTGTCTATTAATTGCGTCAACGTTAATTATTAGTGCGTGAGTGTAAACCGTCTATTAATTGCATCAACGTTAATGATTAGTGCGTAAGTGCCAACCGTTTATTAATTAAATCAACGTTAATGATGTAAAACATGCGTAAGTGTAAACCGTCTATTAATTGCATCAACAAAAACAAGCCATGTTTACTAACATCTATTAAAATAGAAAAGTCTATAGTAAACTATAGAACAATAAAATATATCAAATTATTTGAATTTATAAATAAATATTGAAGAATGAAATTTTAGTACTGACTAGCAAGATTTTGATCATAAAAAGAGATGTGAAAGTTAAAAGCGTGGGTAAGAATAAACGGTAAGAAAGTTTGTATGTGTGTTAGTAACTGATATCTTCTTGCATCGATATCTTCCTTGTTAGTAGTCGACGAAGTCCAAATATGGAGGCACTGTCCGTGACTACAGGAACATTTCGTATGAGTTAAAGGCCATACGAACTTAAAAGCCATCCTGTCACCTAGGATTGGGGGTTGGGAGGCAGTGGGGGAGGGGGG
>JAULBZ010001089.1:0-24266 GCA_032360805.1 Neoturris breviconis | reverse complement strand
GCTCACAATAGTGCCCTATGGAGGCTGATACGGAAAAATTTCTCGGGGCTTTGCCCCGTACCCCCCTGGAGGCGCGTACAGCGCGCCCCCAGACCCCCCAGCTGCTGTTTTTAGGCAGGCTCGCTTTGCTCGCTTTCGTTCCGGCCGGAACGAAAAACTACAGTGGCATGTCTGACTATAGCTACACAGACAAAATAAACATATATGTATATATGTACCTTCATATGGGGAGTTAGGGGGGAGGGGCAGACACAGTGAATTAGATTTTTTTCTTAAATACTAAAATATATTTTAAATTTAATTAAACATGGCTATCTGGTTATACACAAATATACATGAGGTATATATACATAAATTTCTTAGCTATGGACAGGTGCATGCCCAATGGAAAGAAAAAAATTATATTACATTTTTTTATTAAATTTATCTGCTACAGGACAAAAAGCAACCTTGCCGGCTATTTGCTATATATTTTTTTCTGTATTATCTATTTATCTTGAAAGATGGGTGTCGCATAGGAACATTATAATGTTGACGAAAAAAATTATTTGGTACAAAATATTCTGTCTAAGTGCCTAACGAGGCCAATCTTAGTGTTTTCAGACCGATTTTACCCCTAAAATGCAGCCATTATGGTTCTGATTTTGATAAAAAAAATTTATTACATCAAAATTTTCACTAAAGGCATTGTTAGCAAGCAAAATCATTTGAATTTGGTACAAAAACAATTGTCTAGGTGCCTAACGAGGCTGATTTTAGTGTTTTCAAACCGATTTTACCCCTAAAATGCCACCATTATGGAAGATTTTCCCAAAACATTTTCTGCCAAATTATCATTGCACAATTTGCTTTACTAATTAAACATAAAAAATTGCCTCACTATGTACTTTCCTGTTAAATGTCTGTTGAATACCTTCATTTTTTGCCTTTTCCCCTGTTTGGGACCAAAATTCGGACACATTGGACACCCAAAAATAAATTTTGTCCAATTCAATTTAAGAACAATTTATTAGTCTTTTCATCACTTTTTACAGAATTAAAAAATAATTTTTAATTTTTAGAATATTCTATTTTTAGTGAAAGTCGGTATTTTTTGAACACATATTTTTAGCATTTCCTGCTGTAACAGCTGTGGTGATGCAGATAGGTTATACAGTACTTACCGTGTTTAATTTTTTACAAATTGTAGTACAAAGCGCCTTAGCATCAGGCTAAAATTACCGACTAGGGCCTCTTTATTTTGATAAGGCAACAGCCCATATGAGATCGCGGTTGCATTGCCGCTTGCGTATTTCACCAATTTATGTCGATCAAAGTCACCTCAGTTGATAGGGTAATGATAGGTTGATAGGGTAATGAAATGACCTTGAAAAACATTTTATAATAGGTTATACAGGCAAAATTAATGTTCTGATAAAGTCTTTAGGGCTTACTGACAGTAAAAAATAATATAACAACAACAATCCTGCCGTGATTACAATGATAATTTGCAATAAAATTAGGTGGGATGACTTTGATAGACATATTTGATATCATAACGGCAAAACGAACAAACAGTTCCGTGGTGGCGTCCAGATAGTGCAATGAAGCGATTGGGGACAAAATTAGCCCTAAAAGTCACCACAGCTATCAAAGTCACCCTCGTTTACGGTTCCCCCTCCTTTACGGACATAGAAAAAATTTAAAAGGGGAACTTTTCGCTATATCCATCTATATCGCAGCGCGACAATAGCAAACACGCTGCCAGGCTGCCTGTCCAAAATTTTATTGCCAATTTGATTGTATTGCCAAGACCAGATTTCTTAGCAAGATTCTTTGCGGTCTGCAAATTATCACGGTAACAATCTTGTAAGACATGTTCTGGTTTGAGGAGAGATACCTGATCTGTAAATTTTCGAAGTAATAAAAACAAATATGGTAGACATGAGCTGTTATCGTAAGATGAGGGGAAAAATGCTTTTTTGTTATTTTTCAATGAAAATGAACGCAAAAAGATGCGATATGTGTTTAGAGAGATTTTAATACTTTTTTTAAATTTTTTAAACGGCTCCCAGTTATACCCCCTAAACGGCCTAAAGCTGTTAAAAAATATGAAAATCAATTGCTTGGTTTAGACCTTTGATATATTTATATATTTTGGCTCCTAAGGGTCAAGGGTTCTATTAAGAAAAAATACTTTTACACCTAAAACAAAATACTTCTATGCACAATTTTGTTACTTCTATACATCTAAAAAATACTTCTCTAAACAAAAAAAAGCTCCTCTATAAACAATAAAAGGTACTTCTCTAAACAAAAAATACTTTTATAAACAATAAAAGGTACTTCTCTAAACAAAAAATACTTCTATGAGCAATAAAAGATACTTCTATAAACAATAAAAGATACTTCTATGAGCAATAAAAGATACTTCTATAAACAAAAGATGCTTCTATGAGCAATAAAAGATACTTTTATAAACAAAAGATACTTCTATAAACAATAAAAGATACTTCTATGAACAATAAAAGATACTTCTATAGAGATACTTCTCACGTAATCAAGAGACTCATTAGCACTTGTTAATGACACTTACGGTTGCTTATATGTACTCATGAAAGCATGACTTTCAAGTCCCATTGGGATTTACAATGTAGTCCAGAATTTATGAAAGACAGTGTTAACTCATAGAGACTAAATCTATGTCAGACTTTTTCATAACTGAACCAAAATCATAACAAAGGTCGAATGGAAATACGTGCCCGGGCGCTTATTTAATTTTCAAATTTCTAGGGGGGTGGGGGCCTATTGAAATTTTTGTGAAAAGGAGGGGGGCGTTTAATCGATGCATTACGTGTAGAAGTTTTTTTTGTTTAGAGAAGTTTTTTTAGGTGTATAGAAGTAAAAAAATATTTTGTTTTAGGTGTATCGAAGTATTTTTTCATCTTACATTATAGAAAATGAATTGAAAATGGTTTTGTTCTCTTAGGCTATAATAAAAAAATATGAAATTGGTAAAGAAAATTAGATTTTGATATCAGTATTAGTAAGTGTATTTGCTCTTATTTCTGTATAATTCATATTTTATGCATTTTATATAATTTATTAGCAATTGAAATAACTACCAGTCATCACTGTGGAGGAGGGCTTCTTCAGAATATTTTCAGCCAAATTGGCGGAAAATATTCTGAAAAGTATCTCCTCCACAGTGATGACTGGCAGTTATTTCAACTTTTGTTTTTTGCTAAGTAGTATATAATTGTAGTATGAATAATAATATTTATATATATGACCACCCACTGGTTGGTTAAATGTTGGAAAGTATATACATATATAGAGAGAGTTGCAAAGTTAGATGTCTAAAACTTCATTCTTTCCTTGATTCGAACTATCTGACCAAATTTACAATGAATGTGATCACCAGCGCTCAAAATAAGAACAAATTATCACTGTAAGTAAGTTTTTTAGAACACAGGCTATAAAACCTGAAGTTTTGTTAAAAAAATATCACTCCTTCATAGTGATTAAGTTTCACTCCTCCATAGTGATTAAATGTTCTTATTTTGAGCATTGGCAATAAAATTTTGTGGAAATTGTGTGGGTGTCTTTTTTGTCCAATCCCCTTCTCCTGTTTTAGCAGGGTTCGAATTATGAAACTCAAATTGCTTAACAAAAGTTGTTAATTTTTTTTGCTGAGCAATAAACATAAAATGCTTAGCAAAACTGGAAATGCGAAGTGCAAGCCCTTAATACGTACCCTGTTCAGGATACGTACCCTGTTCATAATTTCAATGTGTTCTAAAAAGAAATTGACGCTGGCAAAATATTGCATTATGTGCAATATGCAAATTGCACATGTACCGAATACCTTACAGTACTTCCTGGATTAAAACTACTTTCTACCAATTAAATGTCGTGAAATGAGAATTTAATCGAGGATTAAAACTAATCATCTTCTTTCTAACAACTGGGCCCAGTAGTACAAAGATATGTAGTGAAATTAATTTTTCTTTATAATAAGTTTGGTTTAGAATTCAACATAAACATTCACAACCTTTGATGTTCGACAAGGGGAGGTATCTATTTCATTCCAAAACAAATTTAATTTGATTTTAGAAGTTTCAACATGGCATAAAAAAGTTACAGCTTACTGGTCACACTTCGCAATTTGCATATCTAAACCTCTTTTATAGAAATGGAAATAAATACAGATAAAATACATTTCATTGTTCACAAATCGGAAGTGTGTACTAATTGACTCAAGCATATTATTCAGTGCTCAAAATTTACAACAGTAATCATCTGTGGAGGAGTACATTTTGAACATAATTTTCAGCTGGTCCGACTGAAAATTAAATGCACTCTCCTCCACAGGTGATTACCATAGTGAAATTTGAAGACTGCACCCTTTCCCTTTTAGTAATCTTATTTGGATATATTTTAAAAGTAAACATGTATTTTATTTGAAAAAGCTTAATTCGATGGGGTGCCACTTGCTATTGAGTTAAACATCAGGACTAGAAAAAAGATTTTCATGCAGCCAAATGCCAAATCCTAAAAGATTCTGTCCCATCACTAACAAAACCTTTATCCTTACAGTAAAATCTGAGCAATTAAATGTTTGTTTTGAGCTGTTGCTCAGTGAACACTACTTATTTCCTATCCTGAAATATGCTCAGTCTGTGCCTAACTGAGTATTTAATTTGGGTACATATCTGTTTTTAATCGACATTCGGATTTGGGTGACCAAATTAATTACCTTAAAGTATGCCTCAACGCGGTTAAAGTTGGCATAGATTGATATCTTGTAATTATTTGGTTTCAAGTAGTACAATATTTTGAATAAGTACATAAAAATACTGTATTTTTATATCTATCAGGCTTTGGTATGAATATTTAGGCACATATGTAAGATTCGCTTGCGCATGAGCTCCTAGTCGTGTGATGGACGGTGTGCGATGTAAAAATTGATAATGTCATCATAAAGGGATATATACATATATATTTTTACTTTCTATGTGAATTGGCGAATTCTGTGTCGAAATATGATAAAAAAACTATATAATAATATAAAAAAAGATTTTTCTAAATCCGGTATTATGTAGTATATATATGTAAAATATTATTTGAGTTTGTTACTGAGAAATATACTCAAAAACAACCCTCAACAGGTAGTGTCCAGCAGCTATAGTTAGGCTTGATCTAAAATTTTCATTCTGCAATCATTTGTTAGTATTGTCTACCACACAAACCTCAAAATAACTGCCGGATAACACCTGTGATTTTTTTTTACTCAAAACATCCTTCTTTTCTTCCAAATTTCGCGAATGAATGTAAAAATATGTACCCACAAATAGTTTTCAAAATCAAATTTGCGAAAATAAGTACCCGCAATATTTTCAGATAAAACAATAAAAATTGTACAAGAAATCAAACAACTTAAACTAATTCCCTATTAATGGGACCCACCGATAGACAAAAATTAATTTGACTGTTTTGATGGAAAATATGTACTTTCTTCAGTATTTCCAAAGAATGTTCAACTTTTCCAGGTTTTATTCCAAAATAGTCAATTCTCAAAACTTTGTACCCATGAAAATTGAGGCTATAAAGAATTTGCGATAATAACCACCTGTGGAATCCAATAAAAATCATTTGCGAAAAATTAATACCTATAAGGTGTTTTGTGGCTTGATTACACATATAGTAGCAATGGTTTGGAAGAAGGATGAAATAATGATCAAAAGATTATTGCAACAATTGGCTCTGCTAAACCAAACTTTAAAATACATTGTATACCTATTCTATATACAGTTATTGAAATAAGAGTAAATAATCACTGTCGAGGAGGGATTAATGAGCATAGGTTCAGACTTTGTATCCTGTAGCTACACTCATAAGTCACCCCTCCACGGTGATTATTTGCTCTTATTTCGACCACTGTCATAGACATAATCGAAGCATTGGTTAAAGTGAGCATATGTAATATTGGTGAAGGAGTGTTTCAAGGAAGTCAAAGATTTTGATGAAGAATTTAATCAATTACAACATGGTTGATCCAACACTTATTTCTAAATAAAAATTAGAATAGTTATCCATTTTTGTCTGATCATGTTTTGATAACATCTTGAAGTTTGATCTATACGAATGTATTTCTTTTTGCATTTTCTAACAGTTGTATTACAGCTTTAAAATACCTGTTTCAATGGACTGGATATAAACAAACCATCAAGTTTTATAAGTAAAATATACAAAGCATAATTTTATTCATGCAAAATGTGTAATTTGGTAAGTGGTATATACTAAGAAGATATATCATAAACTGACAATACTAGCTTGTACTCATTCTCTTTATATAACTTAACCTATACTTTTTATGTAAATGACAAAAATGAAATCTATCGGCAGGTAAGTTTTGGATACCTAGTTATAAAGTAGTTGCACTTGTCAAGCAAACAATGATCTGAAGGATTATAACAAATAACGTCTGTTAAGAAATTTCCACGAACAGAATTCTTTTTGCGAATTTTGCGAATTTACCACAATTTCGTAAAATTAAATGCTTGCGAAAAAAGTTTTTTCATGATTCTCGAAATTAAATGTTCGTGAAAAATTATATGTTTGTTCAATTTACAAAAATAAATGTTCGCAATTTTTTTTCTTTTCAGAATGTGAATTGTTTCGTTTATGGTAAATGAGTCTCATGTAGAAAAGGTTGTACAAACGATCACGACTCGGACAACCTCATTCCCAGAGATTTTTGACTTTTCGAAATGCAAGAAGTCCTTGGAATGAGGTTGCGACTCAGACTGCTCAGAATGGGGTGAAGAATTTGAAGAAAAAAATGTATTTGATGTGATAGATATGTAACAGATGAGTGAAATATCGTAAATAACGTTTTAAAGAATTTTTTTTTTTTCTTTTGCCTTCCTTAAAACTCAAAATTTAATGTACACAAATAAAATCAAGTTTCCCTGATTCGTGAAATTAAATGTCCGTGAAAAATAAATTCTCTCCAATTCGGAAAATTATTGAATCGAAAAAATATATTGTATCTATTTATTATAGAATTGCATTGGTAAAGTCTTGAGTTTTTTGTTTACTTTTGTATTGATGTTAATTTCATTTCAAAAGTATGTTTGATTTTTAAAGATTTTGCTTGTCTTAATGTGAATCCACAAAATTGAATAGAACAAAATCCAAGCCTAGAATATGACTGTTGGACATCACCTGTGAAGGAGTGTGTTTTTTTAGTGTACTGTTCAGAAGCTAAACACTGCTCAAAAAACACTCCTCCACAGGCAATGTCTGGCAGTCATATTCAGGCTTGAAAATATTTATATATATATATATATTTTAGCTTGAGATCCATCCAGTTTCATCAGATTACCATTTCCCCAAGGGTACCAATTTGAGATGGCACACATTTTCTTATTGTAATTGTATTCACTTTTCATTCAGAAAACACAATCATCAATTTAGAATGTACACAAAAAAATAACAATTGTATTTTACCCCTCCACTCTCTTTGTATACAGAGAACGTAGCAATGGATGTCAAAACGATAATAGCTGTGTGTACCTACTTTCATTTGTGTGTTTTTCATTTCAGAAACAGTCAGTTTTCGTTATTAGCTGAAGAAGCAGTGGCTGGTGTGTTTTTATCAACTGTTACAAGAATTTGAGTAAGTATGTTTCTTTATTTATGATCCTTTTACCTTGTACACAAAATTTCCATATTAATTTATTATCTTCATTTCTTTTTTACTTGTAGTTATACAATGGTTGGAAGAGGTCGTGGTAGCAGAGGTCGTGGTGGTAGAGGTCGTGGGGGATCATTTGGAAGAAGTCCTCCTCGACGACAACAGTCTAGTGAAAATGCTGGTGAACGAGAAAATCAGTATTGCCTCTTTTGTAAAGTACAATTTACGAACATTAAAACACATGACGAACATAAAGAATCTGCTGTTCATAAACAGAAGGAAATATTGATTGCAAAAGCAATTTCAGATGGTCTTCAGTTTTGTTATACTTGTGAGAAAATCTTTCCAAGTAAAATTGAACTTGATGCGCATGCGTTAATGTCTAGACATCAGCCTCTGTATAGGGTTGAGGGTCTGAACGAGCTACTAAAAGAGTCACAGGATGCTCAAGAAAAAGAAAAGGAATTGACAGAAGTAGAAGAACGACGTGTAAAAGATGATGAAGATCGCAATTCCATTGTGATAAAATTAAACAAACTTAGAGAGGATGAGGAGGAACAGAATAAAATTTCAGCAGATAAGTTATCAGTTTGGTGTGACGTTTGCAATGTAAATTGTCTAAATAAAACAAACTTAAAAGTACATCAAGATAGCTGGAGACATCGAGCCGAAGTAGACAAAAGGAAAGACGAAGAAAGAAAAATGTTTGAAGAAGAGGCTGAGCGACGATTTCAAGAAGCAGATGAATCGGAGCGTATTAAAACTCCTGCTCATCTTACAGATCAGTCAAAATTTTATTGTGAAGTTTGTAGTGTTGCACTATCTGGTGAGACATCTTATCTGCAACACTTAAAGGTATACTTTTTAATTTCACTTTCTACGTTTTATTTCTGAATGGGCTATTAGGGAGAATAGAATACTAACTGAGGCTATTAGAGAGAATACTGAGTTATTTTTTATGTGACTTGAATTTGCAAATGTTTTTTTGAAATACTGCTCTGGTATATTTGAAAAAGCTGTTTTGTTCTGTCCCTTAAGGCTCTCTACTAGGCGAATTCGATTGCGCGAACTCTAAATGAAGTCATTACATTGGTTGAAAGCGACGTCACCTGACAATGTATTCTCCGTATTCTCTGTCAACACAGTATACAAAATAAGAGGGAATAACTACTGTGGAGGAGAAAACATCTTAAAAATCTCTCCTTCAAAGTGATTATTTCCTTTTATTTTAAATTGGAAGTTATCTTTTGTAACAACTCCAGTTTGTTTTGATACGTATCTATAAATATGTTACTTGATTTACTTTGTATAATGTGGAAAGAACAAACAAATAAACACTTGTTTCCCCTGTAAATCGAACCTTGGATATAGTGTTTCATTTTAGATATCCCCTTTCATGTTTTCGTTCATATGTTTAGGGAAAGAAACATCATCGACAAGTAGCGCAAATGAAATTACCTTATAAATGCTATGTATGCAAACAAGACTTTCAGAATGAAAAGGAATTTGGTACTCATCTAGAAAGTCGTTCTCACATACATAAAGCATTTAAAAGGGAGGAAGGCAAGGGACGAGCTCGCAGTAAAAAAGATGAATGGGTGGAGAAAAAGGATCATCAACGTGATGGAAGAAAAGATCGTCGAAGTCGAGATCGAGATAGGGATCGAGACCGAGACCGAGAACGAGAGAGATCACGTGACCATAGAGAACCACGTAAAGAAGATAGAAGTTCAAAGGAAAAGAAAGATAAAGACAACCGCAAAGTGGAAATTGTGCAAAGTCCAATCGGAGAAGGTGAAGTGACTGATCTAAGAGAGAAGCTTCAAAGCAAAAAAATTGTTATAACAAAGCCTAATGTTGATGTAAAAACTGAAGAAAAACCCGCTGCAGCTAATGGACAAATAGATCCTAATAAGCGAGCAAAAGAGTTAGAGATGGAAGCAAAATTCAAGAAACTTTCTAGAGAATATTACAACGATTTAAACGGCTTAAAAGAGCGTCTTACAAGGGAACGTGAAAACGATATCTCTGTATACCAAGAATATGAAAGTACATATAACAAATTGTGCCAGGAAGAAGACTTCGTCCGAGAGAATCTCAGAGTACTGGAAGAAGGTGATCCACGTAAAGAAGAATACATCCGTGACATGATACGTATACAACGTGACATGCGTGAAGTTCGACAGGAACTCGAAATTCGAGAAATGATGATTATTAAGAGAGAGACATTATTTCGTGAAAAATTTCCAAATAGCAATGATACCCAAGTTGTTCTTAATTCTGAAATAGAAGAAGATGCAAATAAGCCAGTTGTTATTGACTATCACCATGGTAACAGTGCACCTCCTCAGCCAACTACCACAGATAAGCCTACTGAGGAGCCTATTAAACCTACTCTTTCTACTGGCATAGAGAAGAAGCCAAGTGATGCTGATTTAAGAATTCAGTTAGAGCGGGAGAGATTGTTAAAACGTCTTGGACCTGAACTGGATATGGTTGATCCTAGCCTTAGAGAAAAACTCTTATCTGTTATCATGAATAAAGATGCTGCTGAAAATGAAGCTGCAGCTAACGACAAACCAGGTGCTCAAAGTCAACCTTCTGCTGTCGTTGCCGCTGCTGCTACTAAAGCGTCACAGATGAAAATTTTAACTAAGCGAGAAAAGCAACTTGAAAAAGAACTTGCTGACTTAAAGTCTAGTGCACCTGCAAAGAAGCCTAACAAGAGTTTAGTGCCACAGTACGATGATCTCGAAGAGAAAGCAAGAGAAAAAAAGCGCCGTGGGAGAACAAAATCAATTAGTTCAGATAGCTCGAGAAGTTCAAGTAGTAGCAGCGATGCTGATTCTAGGAACAGAAAGAAACGTAGAAAATCTTCACCAAAATCAAGAAGCAAGTCAAAACGCAGTGGAAGTGTCAGTTCTGACAGATCTCGCAAAAAGCGAAGACGAAGCACAAGTAGGGATAGAGAGAGAAAAAAGAAAAACAATAGAAGTCGAGAAGATGATCGAAAAAAGAAATCCGAGCGTGCAAGGACAGAGAAAAAGAAACCTGTGAAAATTACATTGAAAGCACGTCAAAAGACAACTAAATTGAGTAAATCTGGTAACCCATTACCTGGTGACAGCGATTCTGATGTATCGATTGAAGAGAAAGCACCTCCTACTCAAACGCCACCTAAAGTTACACCCATTAACACAATACCTGTAATCGGTGGTGCTTCATCCTCTGCTATACCAAGTCAAGTACCAAGTTACACACAAGCAAGCCCACACATGAATTTACCACCACAAACATTTCATAATCAAACACATCTAAACCAAATGAACCAAAATCAGATGAATACAAACCATATGCACCCTAACCAAAACCAGAATATGTCTCATGTTCCACCAAATATTATACCACCACAACCTAGAAGAGAGCAATTTTCTTTTTGGAAAAATTCGGCTGCAGTTGCAGCTGCACAAAAAAATTCACCGAAGGAAGATGTTTGGGATATAGCATTCTCCGGTGGCCATGCCGTTGCAGAACCAGTACCGGACACATTTAATCTGTTCAATTCACCTCTCGAAGCCCAAAATACATTGTCTGCTGATATTTTAAACATCCTCAAAAGTGTTGCTCCTATTTTGCGGAATCAACATGCTGGTCGACTACCACCTACACAATCACCTTCTTTTAATGACAATAGATCTCAGCAACGTTTGCCGGGAGTACCTTTGCCACGATCTGCAGGTGATCATGTTCCAGAATATTCTCACACAGAGCTTGCTCGTGATAATTTTTCAAAGGTATCTCATGAAAGCTCTCTTCCAGGTGTCACAGCTGGTGGGAGAGTACGCAGCATTCTGAAAAAAATGAAAGAACCGCCCAAGCCTGTCGAAATAGAAGAACCAAACTCGCCCATTACTGAAATGCCACCTGGCATACCTGGACTTGATTCAACATCAACAGTTTCAGAAGCACCTGAATCAAACGCTCAACTAGCCCATTCAACTAAAGCTGAAAATGTAAGGAAGAATGAAAACCATCATCGGGATGCAGATGAAGAGACATTGTATGGGGATAATACTTATACTGTAAAATCTGAGCAACTTACCGCTTCTACTCATCAGCCATATTCAGAGGAATCACGTTCACCAAACTTTCGACATACAGAAATACCCGGGTTTGGTAGCGAAAAACCTGATAGAGTGACTGAGGTTAGAAGATCTGATGCTGGAAGTCCTTGGACAGTCGAACAAGAGAAAAGAAGAAGATTGCAAGATGATGAAAGAAGTATATCTTCTACTGGGTCTTATAATAGACAGTCAACGGGAGAAATTGTTGCTAGAAACGATGACAGAAAACCATTAGGTGCAGAGTATCAGAGAGACAGATCACCAGTTGGTGCAAGAAGACTAGAAAGAGATGATCCCTATCGTCTAAAAGAATTAACAGATGACAGGGATAGACTAAGGGGCCTAAAGGTACCCCCTCCTCCTGATCCAAGAGATTTTCATTTACGACAATTGCCATCTGATGGAAGGCCAGTCCAACCGTTGGAACTTGACCGAAGATTGCCACCTGTGGAGAGAGACCCTTACCTTAGAGCAGAGGAAAGAACTAGAGATTACGGCTTAGAAAGAGATTCTCTTCCTCCTCCTGCTGTTGTTGATAGATATAACGATCCTCCAACGCGACCAGCAGATAGACGATACGTGGAAGTGCGTGGTGGTCCTGCACAACCGCAAGTCCCAATTGAGTTTGATAACCGACCTCCTGTGCGAAAACCAGGTGAAAGTGAAGACGCTTACTATGAGAGATTTGAACGATATTATGAAATAAAAAGGAGACGGGAACAAGAAGATAATTTACGTAGAGAAAGGGGGGTTCCTGGAAGGTAGGTTTAATATTTTGTTATCAGTGGTCGAAATAAGCGTAGTTAATACATGTGGAAGAATACTGAATCCAATGGTCGAAATAAGAGCAAATAATCACTGTGGAGGAGTGATTATTGAGAATAGCTTCAGGCTTTTGGGACATTAGGAAGGCAAGATTTATTTGATGTGAATTGACTATAAAAACTTCCTATGTTTAAGG
Organism: Neoturris breviconis; assembly: GCA_032360805.1. Taxonomy (NCBI): domain Eukaryota; kingdom Metazoa; phylum Cnidaria; class Hydrozoa; order Anthoathecata; family Pandeidae; genus Neoturris; species Neoturris breviconis. Next base: position 11,500 of record JAULBZ010001089.1, on the reverse strand, counting down.
GACCATCTCAAATTTTGCTCCAAAACCAACTTTTTTGAAATTCAAAAAAAGTTTATTAGGTTATCGAACTTGCAATGGATTGAATACTCTCCTCTGTAGATTTGATTTTTGGTCAGCTTGGTCAGTAATATTCATCGCTAAAATAAACAGACCATTACAAGCCTAAGAGTAAAGCTAGTAAAATAATATTGATGGTTAATACCACTCACTAACTATGTATGAATGAGCACATGCAAGGTGTTACCTGGTGCATCAAACTGCAGTGCTTAGTGTAATGTAAGAGGAAATAATCACTATGGAGGAGGGATTTTTGAGCAATTTTCTTTCATTGATTGGTATGTTCTTCATAACAAAGAAAGTAATCAATTGCGAGAGGTTATTTGACCTACGAACCCGAATAGAACTGCCGGACATCACCTGTGCAGGATTGTTTTTGGGTGTAGTTTTTAGCTTTAAAGCTGACAACTACTCAAAAAACACTTCTCCACAGGTGTTGTGTGGCATTCGTATTCAGGCTTGCCATAAAACACCTACCATAGATCTGTTTAGAATACAGCATAATTCTATGAGTTTTTTTTTTTTATATTTATCTTGCCAGGTTACCACCAGAAGATGATCTTCGAAGAATACATGATCCACGGGCATTACCTCCACGCCCAGAGGATTTATATTTAAGACCGGTTGATGATAGGTATGTGGAAAATATTTTACTAATCCTTTTGTGCTTATAGCAAGCTTTGATTGTAGAATTAGAATACACTTGATCATATTTGTCTGCTTTTTACTGCTTTTTTAAAAACATGAAGTTCAACGAGCATACACAGAAATCAACAATTAGTATGGAAATTGGAGAGTCTGGAAGAGTATATGAAAAACACTTTTTCATTCGCATGCTGCTAAAGTATAGCTAAATGTAAGTAATTTAGGTCCAAAGAAAAGTTTTTATCGTCAATCCTGGAGGGTCATTGTCCGAAAGCCTACCTCGTTTCCAACCTCGTTCTTGCCTTTTTCACCTGTTAGTGTCCGGTAACCGGAACTTGTAAATTATTCTATAATTGTTTGGTAATCCCTAAATATCGCGTTTTTTGCGTTTTTTGAAAAATTCGCAAACTTTAATACCGTGTAATATCGTTATTTTGTAGATTTGCGAAATTAAATACCCGCAAATTTCAATATTGGATGTCTTTAGTGACGTAAAACGATTATTAAAATGAAGAAAAAGTCTGGCGTGCAATTTAAAAACTTCTTTTTTTTCTAGACTCACAAAATTTAATACCCGCGAAGTATAGTTTTTTATCGACTTATATCGATAAGATTCGGCTGCGAAATTTAATTGTTATCAGCGAAATAAGCCTGAATACAACTGCCAGATATCACCTGTTGAAGAGTGTTTTTTAGTATTGTGTCCAGCTTTTAAACTAAACGCTATACTAAAAAAAACACTCCTCCACAAGTGATGTCCAGCGGTTATAATAAGGCTTGGTGAAATAAGAGCAACTCATTACTGCTGAGATATAATCTAGCTGCATGGCTTCAGGCTGCATGGTCTGAAGCTGCTCAAAAATGGCTCCTTCACATTGATTATATCCTCTACTATTGATTATCATTTGTAACTTCATGTAGGTATGATGATCGGTATAGAAGACCAGAAGAACGAAGACCACCACCACCTTCCTCTGATGAGTTTGCTAGAGGTAGAAATTATCAAGGTAAGGAGGGTGTTTATCGGTGTTTATCGACTCAATACTCTCCTCTGTAGATTTTTTATTTTTCCCTAAGATCAATATTATTCGGTATCTCAATGTTGCTTGGTAGTGTGTGGAGTCTGCATTGAATGATGTGTTATTCACCTGTAAAAGAGTATTTCTGATACAGATAATAATGCGTATGATGTATGGCAATTATTCTCATATTTACACGGGTGTATTTTGTTGTGTGAATTAGTGGTTTCTGACCTATGCTCTAAAATTACTTCCACAGGCCTTAAAAGTAACTGTAGGACTCCACCTGTGGAAGAGTGTTTTTGAGTAAACTGTAGTTAAAAACACTCCTCCACATGTACAACGGTTATTTTGAGGCTTCCACATAGTGATTATCTTTCAGAGTTCGACTACTGATAAATCTGGTGATATTAGGCCATGATTGGATAAAGTCCTTCTGAAGATTAACGGAAAATGTGCCTGCCTTTTTCATACTCTATGTACAAGGCCCCTTTTTGAATCACGCCCATATTTCGGGTTGTCCCAACCCGTGATATAAGGATATTTTGCTATTTATAGAACGTGGAAGAGATGGGCGTCTTATTGAGGAAGATCGAAGACGTCACCCTGATGATAGATACAGAAGAATAGAAGACGATCGTCGAATGTTGGAAGAAGATCATCGTCGTGTCGAGCTTCCGCGGGATCGTCGAGATGTTCGTCCACCATCCTACAGAGACGATCCGTACGCTCCACCACGGAGAGTTGATGAACCTGGTACGGCTGAAAAAGTCGCACCACCTGCTACGAAGCTTCCCACAGCTGAACGATCTTCTAAAGATGGAGCTTCCAAAGTAGATCGTGGTATACCTGATGATAGGCTAGGCGTTACAGCGGAACCAACACCACATTCTCGTTCAGAAATTCCAGCTAAACCTGGTCCGCATCCTCTGGCTGCTGAGGCGCCAAGAGGACCGAGACCAATACCTGGTCAGCAACCATCACCTGGAAGGAGACCACCACCAGGAAGCTATCAACAAAGATATCAATATTACTAATTGGTTTATACGTTCTCATGGCAGTGCTTGAAACAAGCGTAAGTTACCTGTGCAAAATTTAGCTGAAAACTACTTAAAAAAAGCACTCCTTCGCAGGCGATATCCGACATTTTGAGACTTGCAATTTGAAGATAGTATATTCTATGCGCTTCAGTGCAGTGCTCTAAATAAGAACAAATAATCACTGTGGATAGGGGATTTTTGTGTAGCTTTGTCTTATTTGGAGCACTGCGCGACGTTGAAAATGTTCTGAATAATTTTTTCCCACTGGGTTTACTTATAGATAAAAACAAGGCCAGTTTTTCTTATCTTGCTTAGGGATTATCTTAAAATTTCGCTCCAAAATCAACTTCTTTCATGGGTTTAAATTAACTAAATTCAACAAAAATTTGTACAGAAGTGTGTTAGGTCAACGAACTTGCAATGGATTGGTTTTTTCGGGACGAATAAACCAATCCATTGCAAGATCGTTTACTCAGCACTCTCCTCTGTAGATTTTATTTTTTGAGACGCTCCCTTGAAATATAGAAGTGAGTGATGATAAGAGTAATTAAACACTTTAGTGGAGTGATTTTTGGGGATAGCTTCAAGTTCCAAAACTTGTAATTATTTTACTCTTATTTCGTTCACTGGACCAACCATTATTTGAAATAAGAGCAAATAATCATTGTGGAGGAATAGCTTTCTAGCATTGTTTAAGTTGTGTTCTAAAACCTCTGCACAGTAATTATTTGTTCTTTAAACAATGACATCGACGATCGTGCAACTGATCCCAGCCGGCAAAAACCTGTTCAAAGTCAGCAAAATAACGTTAGAACAACGCTCTTTGAACGTTGTTCTAACATTATTTTGCTGACTTTGAACAGGTTTTTGCCTGTTGGGATTCGTCCTTTTAATCGAGTTTATTTCGTACCACTTATGCTACATATTTATTTTTAGACTGGTAAACATTGCAAGAAGATAGGTGTGGAAAGGATCATGAAAATATTATGTGGATTTTAGTTTTGATGGTGGATTGATATGATTTGTTATTTTCGAGATATTGTTCTCGCACAATAGGCAAAAACTTATTCAAAATCAGAAGTGAAGATGCTAGAATAATATTGAAAACGTTGTTTCTAGCGTCTTTAAGCAAGTTTTTTGTCCACTGGAAGGATATTAATAATGGATTAATAATGAAATAATTATCCAATGTGCGAAGAATTATCCAAAGGCTTGGATGAAACAGTAATCGCTCCAGATGAATATAGTGCGCTACCAAAAGCAATAAGGGTGAATGAATACTGGTCAATTGTGGATGAATACTGGTCAATTGAGGAAGGATTAATAGTGGTACTGTGAACAATATTGGATGAATAGTGGTACTGAAAACAAAGTTGGTTCCAACTCAGTTGAATGGTTGACATCCGTTCAAATGTACAAGTCAGTTGTTGGCTCATATAAATTGTTCTTCAATACATATATTGTATTCGTTTTTAAAATTGACATTCTCCTGTGTATTCAGGGTTCAAAGAAGCGTATAATTGACGTGTGTGAAGTCGATATAATTTATTTTTTTTATACCAAAAATATATAAAAGATAATGAGGTCAATTAGCTTAACATGCAGTACGGTACTTGTTAAAGCTAAAATATTTCTGCCTAAATCATATTTATTCTGGCTTCGACACCACCTTAGCCCTCTGCTTCTCCAGAACCTAGTGAGTTTCTTAGCGCCAACTCTATGGTTCTACTTCGTGCTCTTAAAGTAGTGGATCCATTTGTGAACCTCGTCGTTATAAATATAATCTTATGTTCGCATCCCAATGGGCAGAAACTTGTTCAAAGTCTGCAATGAAGGCACTAAACTTTTTCAACGTTCCAACGTTTTTTTCTGCGGACTTTGAACAAGTTTTTGTTCACTGTAATGTGTTGTATTTATCACAGAGATATTGTCATGGCGATTTCCTGCAGATGTGTTGGTATATTCGTTATATATAAACTAATCAATTGTAGACTCGTTGTTACGGCACTCTCCTTAGATAGATATTATGTCCCAGTAGGTAAAAACTTGTTCAACAGTAAAGACACAAAGTTTTTTGCCGCCTGGGATAAAGCTATTCATTTCCATTGAATAAATAGATGTATTATGATTCATTTTTAGTAGAAGTTTTATTCGAAAAATGTTTACTTTATTAAAACCTTTAATTTTTTCTAAAATCTCCCCATACGCCGTTTTTCGCCTAGGTTTACGTTGACAATCATTTCCATTCCAAGTAAAAATGGTTATTTCTCAAATTGTTCGTCTCAACGTTGTTCTAGCGTCTTTACTATAAATAAACTATAAAAAAACTCGGTATAAGTGAAGAAGTACAATGCCACTTCCTACAGTATTTATTCAAACAATGATTCAAATAACGCCCTGGGCATTTATTTAATTGTCCAATTTTAAGGGGGCGTTTATTCGAATAAATACAGCATTTACCTTGCCAATCAATTGCATAATCTTTGTAACTCTTCCTCTTCTCAGCTAGTAACAATTTTCCCAATTGGCAAAAATTTGTTCAAAGTCAGCACTAAAGACGCAAGAACGACGCTGTTCTAGCGTCTTTACTGTGGACTTTGAACAAGTTTTTGCTCACTGGGTTGGATTCCAAGGAAAAACTTGTTTGGAACGCATCTTGTATTCTTATCTGTCGAAAATAAATAATACACACTGGTAGTTCAATGGTAGAGCATTGGGTAGTGTATACTACCCTTGGTTATCGGTTCGAATCCGATCTGGTGGTTTTCGAAGGATACAATGCATTCCAGCGAAATATTCAGTGGAATAACAGGGTGAAAAACCTGGAATATCCTGAAATTCTATTGGTCCTGGAAAAGGACTGTTTCTGATATATTGGCCTGGAAATCCTGGAAAAACATTGTCTGCATAATTTTTATTTGTATACTGAACTGTTGTTTAGATTTTTGTCGTAGTGAAACAATATTTATTCAATATTTTATTTTACGTGTTTTATTATACAGAAAGATTTTAACATTTGAAAATGTTAGGTATTTGTCAATTGGTGTTATATTTAGTCGATTTATGTATGGATGTTCTAACCTGGAATGTTGTTACCCCGATCAATATCAGGCCTGTCAACCAGCACATATGATGCCTTTTAAGGCATCATACGACAAAACTTCATCAGAAATTTATGATTTTCATTTCAATAAAATAGCCTCGAAAATCAATGTAGAGAGGCTGTTTAGGAGGATCTAAATTTCAAAATTCAACATGTATGTATATATCCTGGAAAAGCAAAAGATCTCTTGGAAAAGTCCTGGGATTCTAAATTCATTTTTGCGGGGCCATCCTGAAGAAGTAGGTATGAGTATTTTGCTTGGTAGGAATTAATTCAAATTTAAGGATCTCCCTAAAATACGTAAAATAAACTTTCTTATGACAGGAATATTAAATCCAAGTCTAACCGGGGTCGGGACAAAAATCCCCTCCTGTCACAAAAAGACAATAGCACTCGCATTCTGTAACTTTTCCAATCATGTGTACTTTTGAATTACTTTTGGGGTAATTAAACTACACCCCGGTAAAAAGAAATGGTGAGTTTTTATTTTCCGCGAATTGTTCGCCCATTCGCAAAAATTAAGCACATCAAGACTATCTATCTACAGAAGAGAGTACTGAGTCGACGATCTTGCAATAGATTGATTTGACCTAACCAACGACCTAACACACTTCTGTACAGATTCATTTTTGTTAAATTGTGCCAATTTTAGCTAATTAAAAAAAAGTTGGTTTCGGAGAGAAATTTGGAGATGGTCTCATGATCATTAACGATTTGGATATTCCCCCTTGGGTAAGGCTTTCGTTCCTCATTAAGATTCTCAACTTTCAAAACCTTATTAGCGTAAAACCTCTCCGAAAGGTAATTATTGGTAAAAAGTGAAAACGATTAGAGCTAGTAAAAAAAGACCATCTTTATTATTCTCAAATATAAAAAAGCTTGGGCAATATGCAATACATGGTTGATATTATTTTCAGGCATTAACCGTTGTAAGGTATGCTTGGTAAGATTAAAAATAGTATAATGCACGAAAAATCGTCCGCTCAAAGAGCCTTTATCGAGCATGTAGTTATCTCTTATATTATTTGAAAATACAAGTTGTGAGAGATAAATTGATTGGGTCGTAAAAATGCTCAAAACAATCCTCAATAATTAATTTATTTGTAATAAAGTGCGGGAATTCAAGTCCGGGCGAATATCCCTAATTTTGATCTGCGGATTTAAGTCCGCGCGAAATATATTTACGTTCAGAATATACCTTATTCGTACTAAATTTCGCGCATGCTAATTTTTGCGCAAATATTTTTGTTTATGCGCGAAATTTAGTACAGATATTACGCACAAAACGATTTGCGCGAAAATTAATGCGCGCAAAAATGTAGTTTCAAAAGTAATCTACTTGCATATTTCGCTTCATGCTCTAAATGAATGTTTGTTTATAGGGCCATGCGCGAATAATAATATGCATATCGCGAATGTGCGAAAATTAATACGCGTGAAATTCTCGTAAATTAAATACGCGCGAATATAGTACGAATAAGATTCTGGAGTCCTGGAGTTCAGGCACAAATAAAATGCGTGACCAGTCGATCATGAACTGAAAATTCTGAACTCGTGTGAAGAAAAATGAGAAAGGAAACCGTTTATTATCACTCAAAGCTACCTTAGTTTCAGTTGCTTTGAAAGCAAAAATGCCACAACGGAGAGTTTATCTCGCGAGAAACGCAAAATTTGTCAGTCGCGAAATTTGACCCAAATTTTTCAAATCGCTCACTCACGAAATATATCCAGATCTATTTTTAATTTTCTAATTGTTTTTTGTTGCCTGTTTTTAGGGTAGGTAAGATTTAGTAAGAAATTGTGACGATTTTCTACAGCTACTTCTCTTTATTTTTACAAATAATATCTTTAAGCTCTGTAAAGGCGGTATGTAACAAAAATAGATATTTTATCAAGAATAATTATTTTATTTTAAAAATATTATTTTTGTTTTCCACTAGTATGGCAAACTCGTTCCCAGGGCTTCACCAAGATGAGTATTTCTCCTCCCCTATTTTTAAGAATTCTCCCGATCGCGCGATGTATTTTGACGCCCACGCTACTGACATTTAAATTCATGATATCAACTTGGGAAAAAATTGGAATGATGTAAAAAGAAAAATGGACTTAGAACCTAGCCAAGTTGTCAACATAAACTACTACGAGTTTTTGCCCTCGCGAAAGTTCTCTCGCAAAAATTTCTCCAGTAGTTTAGGGAATATTTTTGCTCTAGGTGCTCTTACATTCGATGACATCAGTAAAAAAAATTATTGCGTCAGTATAAATCTTTTTGTGTTAATGTGTTCAGTTAAGAATGAAGTAACCCAGCCGGCAAAAACCTGTTCAAAGTCAGCAAAATAACGTTAGAACAACGTTAGTATTTTTCAAGTTTTTGCCAGCTGGAAACCTGACAAAGTTTCATACATATTGCATTAATGTACCAGAAGTGAAGATGCGCTTCATTCATTGGTCAATAAAATTCTATTTTTGTTATTGGAAAAAATCAAACTTTCTGTGAATGATAAAATTTGAGAATTTTGAAGGGTAATAAATATACACCACACGTGAATCAAAACCGCATAAAACGACCACTTCATTTCCCATGAGATTTATCGAGTAAACATAAGGGCTTAGGATCTTAGGTCTCTTTAAAAATTCGACAATTTTTCTTGATTCTAACAGCTTAGTACCCAGATTCTAGGAACAAATTCGAATTTTCGTCCCGCTCACCTTTCTAATAAAAATTTAAGGCTTGTTGTCACCGTTGAATTTCTGAATTTTTGCACGAATTTCCCTTCTGACCAAATATTTAGGACCACGATTGTAGCATCAGCTTCTGATCTCTAAGTAGTGCAAATCACAGGTTAGGAGACTTTGCACGTCATTTTGATGTTGATCAACTGAGCAGGTTATACACGTTTTTTTATAAGCAACAAGTTTAAAAGCAATTAAGCTCAACCTCGTTCCCAGGGCTTCTTTCCGCTTTTTTGAAGAATCTTCTTTGCACCGTCCTTCCTTCAAATACACAAATCACATCTCAATAACATTCTGGTCAAAATATCTGCGACGTCTTGAACGTTTATCTCATAACATTTGGGTAAGACGTACGAGATTTATTTTTTATTAGGTCAAAAATCGTAAAAAAACAAGAATATTCAGCCTCAAGCCAACATAAAAAATAAGAACACTCCACCTCGTTTTGCAAATATTAAGCAACAAAAAAGGTAGTTTTTTAAAGAACACCCAGCCTCGATTATGTTCTTATTAATAAATTAAGAATGTACGAAATAATTTATCGTTAAATGTTGCTACATTAATTACAAAAAAAGTACGGGCCAAAAAATTACGGACATTAATTTTCAGACAAAATTTTAAAAATGTCCCAAATTCTCTGTAATTTGTAATTCAAAATCGTTCGAAATAGCAATTAAATTTGCTCTGTCAATTAAATTTGCTCTGTTCGAAAATAAAAATGTCCGAAATTTTTTGTGCTTAATGTACCTCAAAAAGGGATTATCGCAATCTCGTCACCAGTGTCCTTAAATTCAAGATTTGGAATTGTCACGAAGTACATTACACCACAGTAAATTGACGAAAAGTAAAGTCCTTCTTTTCTTCTTGAAATGAGATCTACATCACAGCGTACCAATCTCGGCCTCTGTTCATTTTTAAAAAGCAAAAATCACTGGAGAAACTACACAACGCAGATTAAAATCATATAAGAAATATATTATAAATGTCACATAAATAAATTAATCTATTATAATTGTAAAAATCACTAAATCTACCTCCTTCTTCTCTCCTTGACGTCTAACTCTGTTGCAGAGAAGAAGCCCTGGTGACAAGATTAAAAAAGCCAAATTTAAATTTATTACCGACTTGTTGTCAAGTCCAAACAAATTTAGTAAAAATAGTACATGCGGTCATGATACAAACGATTTGAATAATGGTCAAAAGAAGGGTAAATAATCACTGCAGAGGAGTGTATTTTGAGAATGGCTTCAAACTTTATAGCCCGAAGCTATGGTCAAAAAACTCTCCCCCACAGTGATTATTTTCTGTTATTTCAAACACAGTTGAAATTGACTTTTTCATACGTTTATTTCAATACCTGTCATCCCAAATGACGTTAAAACGTCAAACAAACGTCGGTGACGTTGTATCGTCAACTACAAGGATGAACATATCCGGTTACTAAAATATCTAAAAGTTCACAAAATGTTACACACTCAGTAAAATGTACAAAATATTACACACGCAGTATCTGCGAAAAAGGGTGTCGTGACAATGAATTTGCAATTGATTGGTTTCTTCGATACGAAGTGACCAATCAACTGCAAGCTCGTAGATTAAGCACTCTTCTTCATAGAATACTATTCTATATAAATCATATAAATTAAATATAAGTTAGCTTTGTAAGCGAAATAATAAAACCCAGCCGGCAAAAATCTGTTCAAAGTCAGCAAAATAACGTTAGAACAACGTTCTTTGAACGTTGTTCTAATGTTATTTTGCTGACTTTGAACAGGTATTTGCCGGTTGGGAATATATTCGAGTTTGTAATAGACATACGCCATATTTCCTCTTTTATTTTTTCGCAAGATTTAGAAATACGGCGTTAATTAGAGGGCGGCGTTTAAAAGTGGGGGGCGTTTATTTCAAAGTGAAGATTTTTGTTTAATTTAGAATTCCAAATAGCATTTCACAGGAAATGGATAGACAACCTTAAATAAAACCCAACTTTTTTTGGTAGGGGATTAAAAAACTGCCGGTCATCACTGTAGAGGAGAGATTTTTTAGAATATATTCAGCCAAAATGACTGAATATATTCTGAAAAATCTCTCCTCTACAGTGATGATCCGCAGTTATGTTAACCCCTGAAAAAAGACAACCTCTTCTTTCCATAGGCCTTTTTCCAGAACCCACTCCACTATTTTGGCTCTATTCTAATAAATTCCGCTTTTGAAAATATGTCCAAATAAGTGTGTGTAGTATCAAAGTAGAACTTGTTGTAATGCAAAAACATTCTTTTTATTTGCACAAATTGTACCGCTTTTCTTTTGTTCGACTTTTATGCGCATTTTTAATGTAGGTCCCTTTACCTAGAGCATGCTACGTAGGAAGTTATTGCATTGCAACAAGTTTTACTTTGAGTAGCCAAACACCTCGTTTTTATGTATTTGTGAATAGATCTATGGTCTCTGTAAATTTATTAATAGATTAACCATCCAGGGAGGGAATGAAGTAGTTAGGCAGCCTTTGCATGGATCCCTAAATGAGTTTCACCCTAAACGACCTTGCATTTGATTGGTTTCTTCGTACGAAGAAGGAAAAGGTTGGTTTTTAATTCACTTGTTCACCGCGAGTCAATATTTGTTGTTTTTTCTTTAGATCGAGCAGACGATGAACTTCAAAATAAATGGGCCAATAGTGGTTCCAAAAAGAAATTTGGACAGGTTGGTGTTATGTTTGTTTGCACAAAAGCAATATAAGTATCACTGTGAAGGAGAAATTTTCGAGAATAGCTTCAGGCTTTGAAAGCTCCATAGTGATTATTTGATCTTGTTTCGAGCAATCCGAATGAAGACATTCCATTGGTAGAAATTGACGTGTGACGTCAATTTCTACCAATGGAATGTCTTCATTTGCATTCCGC
>JAULBZ010001088.1:0-24269 GCA_032360805.1 Neoturris breviconis | reverse complement strand
TAGTCGCTAAGTTGAACTACTAGGCGAATAAAAAACGCGTCAATCAATCAAAATACCGGATTCGCACTTGCGACTGCAACCATTCATGTAAGAATTAGAAACCGACCTTAAGACATTGCACCCGTACGGTATCTTCATCTACCAACCTTTTAGAATAAGCACTAATAATACCTGGCAGTATTTGACAATAAATTACTTATCGTTGTGGGACAGCTTCACTTTTTTATATTGATGCTGTACTATACACTTCTACAAGCACTCATATAAATATTTAAGACAATGTAAAATTCGAGCAAAAATTTTCGAATTTCAACTTCGATGAAATGCTTAAATTTTGGAAAGTAAGACAAAAGGCACAAAAAATCGAATATGTTTTAAGAGCCTAGGTACTAGGCTAGATACAACATAATTTGTCGAGTTTTCAAAAAGAGCTAAGATCCTAAGTTTACTCGATCAATTACTGAGATAAAATCTCTATAAACTTATCCTAGTCGTTTTAAGCATTTGAAATCTACTTGTGGTGTGTATTACTCACTAAAATTCTCATTATTTATGCCTTTGCTTGTAGAAATAGGGAACTTCCTAGATTGATAAGGACAAAAATGACGTCAGTTTTTGATTAATTAGAAGAAATAAGCGCAGGTCATATGTAGATAACTTGATCAGTGTATGTCACTAAGATAAGACGTCAAAAAACAACGTCTTTCCGATATTGATTAGATGTCGTCATTTACCCAAAATTTCCGCGACGAAAAAATGTTTTTTTGTTTGTTTTATCTTTGGTTCTTTTCTTTTATATATTATACTTGTATATATTATGTAATATTATCTTAATTTCTTTTTGGTTGTCATTGTTTTTCGAGACAACCTTTTCCCTTGTTTTAGTTGTTTCTTCCGGCTCTAATATCTGTTGTTATGTTTTTTGATGTTTCAAGTAATAAAAACGAAATTTTACTGGGAAAATATGAAATTCACAAAGTTTTATATCTTGAATAAATTTTCATCACTTATTAAATTCGAGAGAAGAGATTAAATTCGTTTGAGAAAAATGTTCGTCGGGGCAAAATTTTGTCACTAAGGCAAAATTTCGTCACTTTTCTCCCCCGACAAATTTTTCCTCGATAAGGTTTTATTCATATCAATCTAAAAGGACATTATTTTGAGAAAGTATTCTAAGCATCGTTAGGAAGTTTGACACTTAGGCTATAGCTGATGTTATTTATAGAGTAATCTGTTGTATCTTTACGATAAAGCATGGACCGCATGAAGGTACATCTCCATTCAACAATTTAAAACAAATACCTTCCCAGAGGGCAAAAACCTGTTCAAAAGGTCAACAGTAAAGACGCTAGAACAACGTCGAAAAACGTCTTTATCGTTTACTTTGAACAAGTTTTTGTCCACTGGGTTATTACCTTTTTTTTCTTGCGTTTTACTTCGAATTATTATGTCTTACTTTATAACACTGGTTGGCTTCTGCGTGTTCTTTAGACAATTGATTGAAATGTTTCGTAATAAGTACCGCTTTCGGGAAGTAATTTTTTAACTCTGTTAGAAAAAATGCGGTGATGTTAAATCATATGATGACAACTTAACAATAGTTTTTAACTGTTCAATTTATTAATTATTTGTAACAACCGGTATGTCATTAGCGAAAGTTAATTATGATAGAATTACTCACTATCGTAGAAACACGAATCACTGGCTTGTTATTTGGTAAGGCCTCAGGCTAAGAAGCATTTCCTGCCGGAAAATGAACTGAGAGAGATTGGTACTGTATTTATAAGGTTTCGATCTAAATTTATGTGAAGTTTGTGAAGCAATAAAAGATTTCAACTTCCGCCCAGCCGGCAAAAACCTGTTCAAAGTCAGCAAAATAACGTTAGAACAACGTTCAAAGAACGTGGCTCTAACGTTATTTTGCTGACTTTAAACAGGTTCTTGCTGGCTGGGTGATGCCTCTTAGGTTTTGCCTGCGTATCGGAAATTATTTTCAAAATCCGAATGTCTTAAATTAAGAATGAAGAAGTTGTATGAATATGTGTCGATTTCTAATAGATAATAGTATCAGATTCTGGTGTGACACACCTTGTTCATACTTCTAACATTTAGCATCATAGCTTTGAAAAGGAAAGACCACAGCCAGAAGTGCCCGAAGTGCGGTTGTATTTACGCAGATCCGATTTTCTGATTTAGTTCAGACTCTGACAAAACTATAGACTGGAGTCGGTTTCGGTATTATTATCGGTATGTATGTACGTCACCGTCTCCACTTGGCTAGGGACGAAGGGAGAGACGATGCTAGTCTAGTAAAACTACATCTACAGTCTAACGTTGATATCATTGTTGCACAATCACTAGATTATTTAATGTTAGTTAGCTTTAATGCCTTAAGAGATAGAGAGAGAGAAAGAGGGACAGAGACGAAGGGAGAGAGATAGGAGGACAATAATGTCCGTTCCAATTGTCATAGGCTGTATCTCTTTGGAACCACATGATCATAAAACCTGATACCTGATGGTTTTATTTTTCACAAAATTTATTTAGCTTTTGTTTTATAAAACATTGCGTACAAAATTGCTCATATCTTAGGTTGAATCTTCGGACCGCGGTAAAAAAATTCTGTAGAAGAAAAGTTGAGTTCTCCTTACTAAATCTGATATATTATAAAAAAGTGATGTAGTTTAAACATGATGTACTTACAGAGTATAGTTGCTGCAACTTGTTGTGAAATGGTGTCTTTAGATAGTGAATTCAGATCTTGACTTCGTGATACTGGCAGGAGACCATTTTAATACTCTTAACGCATTTCCTGTAATTAGCGCCCACATAAATTAAGCACGCCCTATAATATTAGGGCTTGGTGACGAAAGTCTCCCCCCGACGCCCCGACTAACAATATTCGCAATTTAAAATAAAACCCGACCAATAATTTCCCCCGGTTATTTATCACCCGACTAAAAGCTTTACCAGACTTTCTTCTGAAGGCAAAATTGTATTGACTAGGGAAAGGATGGATCAGTAAATGGTAATTTTTAGGAAAAGAAACAAATAAAAATAACTTAGAGTATTATTTCCCATGCATTATGTAATGTAGCCGGAGCCCTTATTTGTATGCCCTTATTTGGCGTTCGAGGCAAAAAAAAGCCCTCTATTCTTCTCAGAAACAACTATGCTAGAAGCATAAAACTTCAGGTAAATAGCCGCTGCCAAAAGTACTTTCTATTTCCGCCATTATTAAAATAATGAACACGTGACTTTTTTTGATTGAGAAAATATATTTTAATTCTGTTTCCGGATTCTGAAAGGCAATTGAATTCTCTTTCGTAATTATAACAAAACTATTTTATGAAAATTACGTCATCAGCCAGAATTGGGCGCCAAATCTATCAACATTTCTTTCACAGTTATGACGTCATCAATCTTGTCATCAAAACTAGTAAACTTACAGGCCTAATTTGGCACAAATATTTCCCACTCTAATTTTCATTGTTTTAACCACAAACAGAAAGGGATTACATAGAAGGTTTTACATTCTTTTCTTTCTTTAGAGATTATCAAAAGAGTGATGTTCTTTATGGTTTCTTATGTTATGATTAAAAGAGCAATGTTAATTTATGTTGAGGGAAGAAAACATTAAGGTTACGAATAGTCGGAAAAATTCCGCGCATAAGCCAAATGAATAAATTCCATTGGTAGAAATTGACATCATACATCGTGTGATGTCAATTTCTACCAATGGCATATCTTTTTATGGCTTATGCGCGGAACTTTCCGTCTGATTGGAAAGCAACCTTAATGTTTTAAAAAATATCGATTTCCAGGTTAATGAATGAAAATAAATATAAAAACCCACAAATTGCTGATCTGATTCCAGTCAAACTTTCATTAGTAATACTTCACTCATTAGCCACCATAAACTTCTTATGAAAAGACAAGAATAGTTAATTTTCTAAACATATAGCTAAATACAAATTCAAACCATTGCTAAGAGAAATGTACCACCTTTTATTGAAATGATAAAACATAAAATTAATAAGAATAAAGAAAGCTATCAATATATTTTGTCTATTTGTTTATGTAGATTCAACAACAAGAACGTGTGATCGATCGAACAATGTATACAAAGGTTGGGTGTTACAAAAAGAACACTTAACTGTACTACCTGATTTGATCGTAAACGATAGAGATTCAACCCATGCTAATTATTCGGGGACTCCAATAAATTGGAATGACTATGGTAACTCTTTGCATAGGTTAGTTAGATATTGTCATGATCTATTCGGTATGTTCGACGAAATGACGGCATTTGGCCACCAAACCGGTGAAAAGCTATCCAATGGACAAAAACTTGTTCAAAGTTTGCTGTAGCTAAAGGAGAACGATGTTGTTATCCCATCTTTACTGCTGACCTTGAACAGGTTTTACCCCACATACAGTGTCCCAAACATCTCGTATTGGAACTGGTGTATTTTGGCACTGTGTAAGCCTCATTTTAACCCTATAAATGCTGGGCTTTTTGGGGCTTCTAAAACCTGGGGATTAGAGGGGGGGAGGGGAAGATTCCGCCTCTTTTATAATTTTTGAACGACAAATAGGATGGACTATCACAAAAGAAACAAAATGGTACTAATATTTTTTGCTGAAGTCAGTATTTTCAGATGACGTCATCACAATTAATTTTAAATGGCTCATTTTCTTTAAAAACGCAGAATTTTGATTAAGACAGTTCTACAAAAGCTTGGTTTATTCTGTTTGCAGTTTTGGGTCAACCTTGTTGAAGCCCTGGGAACGAGGTTGGTTTTGGGTAGGTATTTAAATGTTCTTTCAATTGTTATCCAGGTTTTTAGTGAAAATGTTGAAAAATACTAAAACTGTAATCCGAAATTCCGAAAGAAATCCGATTTTTAAAAATCGAGGAAAACTTATCAGAATTATTTATCACCCAAGGGTAAAGGTAGAGGTAAGGGTTTTTTGAGAGAGGGAGGCATAAACAGAGGGTTGGAAATTCTTCCAAATTTATTAAGCGGGAGGAAGGGGGTTGGGAAATTTCTATAGTTACTAAATAAACATGATAACAATATGGTACTTTACTATGGTTAGGGACTAGTGGATTAGTTAATTTCGCGAAGAACAGAAACGGAACGGAAATGTGTATACGTAGAAATATAGAATGTATTTATACATAACATATTTTTTTAAAACATCAGCCGACTAAAAGTCCATAAGAATGTTTGTTTAGTAATAATTGAAAGTTTTATTATAAAGAAGAATGTGAAAAATTATTGAATTCATTGAATGAGTGATTTCTATTCACCCTGTGTGGCAGCCACTGTTTGGCCAAAGATTTAGACAAAAGAAGAGCTTGTTTTGTCCCATCATGATATTTTTAGACTTAAACTCTCTGGGTATGATCATTATGTCACTGATCAGATTTTGAAATCTCCCAGTGGGCAGAAACTTGTTCAAAGTAGGCAGTATAAATTGTCCTAGCGTCTTTACTGTGGATCTTGAATAAGTTTCTGCCTACTGGGATTGGTAAAAAAAGGTGTATTATGTATACTTTTAAGAACACTGTAAGTTAACAGGGCTTAAAATAAATGCCAGACATCTCTGTGGATGTTTGGCTGAATGTATTCGGAGTAAATATAATTCGGAGGTCTAATTTACGCTTGTTTATAACAGCTTGCAAATCATGCGCAAAGACATGAACTCACAATAAATACAATGTTATTTACTAATATATCCAATGTAAAATTTCAAATAAAATACTATAAAGCTACGTTTACACGATACGATTAATTGGGCCGATTTTTGGCTACCATCTTGAAAAATCGGATACGACTGGGAAAAATCTGTAGAAAGGGTACCGATTTTTCAGATGGTAACCAAAATCAGCCCGATTAACCGTAGCGTGTGAACGTAGCTTAATTGTACTACATTTCGGGAGAGCTTAATAACCGTGAAATTTAGTACCTTTAACCCTATTTCTACTGGGCTTTTTAGGCCTCTGAGAATCTGGGAGGGGGGGGGGCACATTGTGCATAATAGTTCAGAATGATTTTCAAGCAAAAATAAGAAGAATTTTTTTACCACCTGTCAAAAAATTGGTTACTAAGAAAAAATTATTCTTAGTTACCAAGAATATTTTTTTTTAAAATAATCCTAGATAAATTATAGAAAAGTCCCAAAATCTTTAGTCGTATAAGCCATTCATTCAAAGGTTATGGAAAAAGGTATGACAGGGGGGCACAATGTCCCCCCTCCCCAGTAGAAATAGGGTTAAAGTAACGTATCATTAACGAGTAGTATTAGGTTGTGGTTAGTACTGGGACTCAGGCTACATAACATAATGTATGAACATAATAAATTATGCGTTGATACAGATAATGTAATATCAAGTTGGTGCACTAAACTCGTATTGTTTAATCAATTTTTCTCTTTTGTCTGTGTCTTGAATGTTTATGTTTATGCTTCTCAGTTTTCTTATGTTTCGTTTTCTTCGATTTGTGTTTCTTTGTTTTCTTTTTATGAGTATCCTTCTTTTTACTTCTTTTCTTGTTTTTGACGTTTTTATGTATTTTTGTAGAAGTGCTTTTAGATTTTTTAACCTTTTTAACATCTGGTGTAATGTCTATTGATATTAGGTTTTTAGTACTTTTCCTAATATTAGTTTTACTTTTCTTATCAAAATTTAAAGTTTTTTTGATAACATGGTTTGCAATGACATTATCTTCCTCATGTTTGGGTATAGTTGACAACTTTGTGATTACATTATTAATTTTGTTTTCAATGTTTTCGACAATAGCATCCGCGTTTGGCTTGTTCAACGCTATTTCCATTCTTTTCAACTCTCTCATTGTTGGACTTGCAAATTTATTATTTTTGCTGACATCATACTCTACTTCATAAAACTTAGTAGGTTTGACCATGGAAAATTGCGAGGTAATATCGGCATCAAAATCTTGACTTAATTCGTCGTTCATTATAGAGGGTGGTGAACTATGACCTTTAGTACTCTTTTTTACTGGGTCTTGTAGCATTAGCATTGCACGATCGCTTAACTTATGAACTAAACTATTTGGTTCAGAGTTTATAACTGGAAAAATCGTTCTCCCAGGGTTATCTTCAGAGTCTAATTTAAGAGTAGAGCGGAGACGCGAATTTTTCTTTAGCGCTGAAATAGCTTCATCCATATCATAGTTTTCGTTTGATGGACTATCAACATTACCAAAGTTTGATTTGAAATCTTTAGCCACGTGTTTCCAACCATCCGATTGGTCTAATTTAGGGCTGAAAGGTTCTGATGGATCGATATATGATTTGAAGTTCTTTGTTACATGTTCCCAGACATCTGAATTGTCATATTTTTTGGATTGTTTATAGTTGTCCTTTTCAGAATTCTTCGTAATGTATCTCCAATCATTTAATTGGTCAGGACTCATTCCATCTGGTTGGTCAAAATATGGTGCGATGAAATTAAACATACTGGGTGCTGTATGATGTCTGTTCGATATATGTTTACCAATTTGAGTAAACTGATGCTTCATGGGTAATTCAATATCAGGTTTCTTTTTATCAAATTTACGTAGAAATGTTCGTACTGACGGTTTATTGCTGTTGAGTATTGCAGCATTATCATTATGATCTTTTGCACGCATTTCTTCATCGCTTATCTCCAATTCATTTCTTAAGTTTTCAAGTGCTTCTTCAAAAGTTATTTTTGTTCGCTTCGTTGTTGTTTTTATTTGCTTGTTGTTGTTTTTCATCCCTTTGGATGGATTGTTTTGATAAATCCGCTTAGTTGATGGTTTAGCCTTACTCAGTTTTTTTATTGTTTTTGAATGTTTTTGTTTTGTAAATTTACTTTTTGAAGTTTTGGGTGATCCGCTCATAATATGCATGTAATACTGTTTCCAAAGTTCCTTGGAAGATGTCAAAGGCTTCATTACTTTTCCTGTTTCAGATTTATCAATATTATGTTCTGTTTTTAATCTCAAGTCTGTTTTCAAGGGCGCCAGTAATGGTGCATTTAGTTTTAAATTGGTTTTCACTGGTTGCAATAGGCTCACTTTCATATTCTCTGTTTCGGTAGTATCACTTGTACTGGTAGATGGATTAAATGACATTTGGTTATCAGTAGGCATATAAGCAGTTCTTGGAAAATGTAAATCATTCAACTTTGGAAATATGTCATGCCTAAGAAATGTTTTATCATCATTCGGTATTATATCATGACGTAGAAACCCTCTAGTTTCATCAAGACTATGTTTACTGAAGCGATACTTTGGTTGAACCTTTTTAGTTTTAGCAACTTTCTTTTTATCGTGATTTCTTTTTGCTTCAACTATAGCTTCAGCAACATAATCTGATATCTTATCTTCCAGAGCCGTGTTAACAAAACCACCTGTTGCTCGAGCTCTTTGAGATAATCCTTTTACGAGTTTTTCAATGTTATCTGAACTTTTTAACATATTCGTGGTTTTTATTTTCTTAACTTCTTTATTGAAGTCGAATAAACATTTTGGACTTCGCGCATATAATGGATTTCTGCAATTTATTGCTGTTCCAAAACCACCTGACATAAAAGGTTGGATTGGTACTTCATCGATTAATTGTGGTTGACCAGCAATAGTTCCTGATGGTTGTGTTTGACCAGCAATGGTTCCTGGTGGTTGTTGAATTAATGGTGGAACAGGTACTACCGCACCGGCTGATTGTTGTCGTACAACTGGTTGAGGCTGAACAATTGGTGCAAGTGGTTGCTGAATAGCATTGGTAACTCCCGCTGGGCGTTGTATGATAGGTGCTGGACGTTGCATAATTGGTGCTATCGGTTGGGCAATTACAGGTACTTCAGGTGCGATCGAAGGAGGACCTATAACAGCAGGTTGTTCTGTAATTTCAGGTGGCACAATGGGTGGAGGTCTCATGGGTTCTTCTAATAATATTCGAGGTGATTCTTGTACTATGACTGGAGGTCTTTTAACAGGTGCCCTTTGATAGATAACCTCTTCTTCCTCTTCTGCTGGAGCAGCTACTACTTGAACACGTCTTCTAGGAGTTGGAGCATATACTATTTTTGGAGGAAGTGTTGGGCTCTGTACAACAATAGTTTTTTGTGGTGGTGCTGGTGCCTGTACTACTCTCACCCTCTGTGGCTTCGGTGTTACATAAACTGTTTTCGGAGCAGCTTGTTTTATAATTCTTCTGATTTTAGGAGGTGGTGCTGGTTTTCTTATTATTAAAGTTTGAGGACGTGGTGGAGATTGCTTTACTATGACCACTGGTCTTTGTTGTTTTTGCTTAGGTACACAAGGGGGGTTATTACAAGAATCAGTTTGTGGTAAACACGGTGGATTCAAACACAGACTTCCACTGGTTATTTGGTTTTGCAACATTTGCATTGGCGATGGTAAGCAAGGAGGATCAACACATTGCGTTTGCATCATCATATTTTTTTGATCAAATGGAGAATTTGTTTGCGGACATGGGCAATGATAACTACCGTCTGGGCATAAGCATTCCGCAAAAACCTTTAAGTCGTGCACTTTAAATTCGAAAGGAGGATTTGTTTGAACAGATGGGGAATTTATTTGCGTCATCATATTGTTTTGATCAAATGGAGAATTTGTTTGCGGACATGGACAATGATAGGTACCGTCTGGGCATAAACATTCTGCAAAAACTTTTAAGTCGTGCACTTTGAATTCGAAAGGAGGATTACATGGTGGATTAGAACAACCTTGCATACCATTATTACCTTGAAACATTGCACATGGAGGATTGACGCATCCTTGCATTTCATTGTTTCCATTAATACTGCACGGTGGATTCAGACAACCTTGCATACCAGAGCTACTTGGAAACATTCCACATGGTGGGTTGGGACATGGATTAGAAGGAAGAGGAAAGGATTGTGTTGTTGGTTGTTGTAATAGAATATCAGATGATGGTGATGAAAGTTTCAAAGCAGGTGGATTTGCAATAACCTGTTGTTGAAGTTGCAGTGATTCTGATGGTGCAAGTGGTAATTGAGGAGCAACTTGAAGCTGAGGCTCTGGTTGTTGAATAGCTGTGGTAAGTTGCGAGTCAGATGAAATAATTTGAGAGCCTGATGAAACACCTTGAGGGGCTGGTGAATTTGCTTGTGGAGACGCAACTTGGACAGGTGCTTGTAAAACCGGACGGATGGCTTCGACATAAGGTGCTGGAGTTTGTAAAATCGGTTGGTTTTCTTGACATTGTGGCATAGGATTACATGGTGTATTGAAAGAGGAGGACATTGTTGTGCCATCTTGTCGTCTTTGTGAGTTCTCCTCTGTTGGACGATATGTAGATGAAGTCATCGCGTCAGAAACACGTGGTAAATGTGAAAAAATGAACTGATCCATAGCTGTATTTCTTGTTGGTTCATATTTACCTTGCAACGGTTTATTAACAACTTCTTTACGGTCCACGTTACCTGCATTTGCTGTGCTCGAATAAGTAGATTCTGAAACAGTAGGTGAGAATTGTGATAGATATCCCCTGCTTGGATTGATATTGTAGTTGGACTTTGAGATGCTTCTGCCTGTAGTATCGTATGAATTCGGTTGCGTTAGTAATGGAACAGTTTGTCGATTATTGCCTTTATCCTCATTCGATTCAAGTTGGTTTTGTAACACTTGCATAAAATTAGGATTATTTTTCAGTAATTCTTGTGCAGATAGGATTGACTTTTGATTTTGCAATAAATTTTGAAGCATTTGTATTTGGTTCTGTTCTCCTTGTGGTGAATTATCACCTGTTTGTAAAGAATTTTGACCAGCTGGAAATAAATTAGCTTGTTTGTTCTGCACTGCATTTTGTAGTAGTTGCAACTGATCGGATGTACTTGAAATGTCTTTAGATTTACCATTGTCTGTGGAGTAGATGGAGTTCTGTTGGCGATCTTGATTAGCGAATAGTTGATTTGAATTTGGAAGTGAATTCATTACATTGGAATTAATTGATTGGTCTTGATTACCCGTAGTATATATTGAATTCTGTTGCATATTGCCTTGTTGTTGTTGTTGTTGTTGTTGTTGTTGTGTTTCAGCTTTTACTTCTTTAGCAAAATCACGAAATACACTTTTTAGACTCTCTTTAAAGGTATCTGGTGACATCGAGACTACTTTGTTATCTGGTGTCATCGAGGCTACTTTATCTGGCGTCATCGTAAGAACGTTGCTATCTGGTGTATGTTGGGACTTGGTTTCGTCGTTTGATGGCTTACTTAATGTAACTGTATTTGCTGTTGGTAGCAACATTTCATCAGGAACAATATTCAAATGGATGTTTATCTTTTGAGTTTTGTTTGAATCGTTCGAGTTTAATTTAATAACATTTTCATCTACTTTATTTACTTTGTTGTTTTCTTTGTTGTTTGCTTCTTTGTTGTTTTCTTTGTCGTTTGCTTCTTTGTTCTCCTGGAAAATCGAAACGGAAGTTCTATATATTAATAATCTTTTGTACAAGTCGCGTCGAAATGACATTAGAATGCCGGACTATACCCTGTAGGCATACGACGTTGGATAAACGTTGAAACGACCGACCTCGCGACATCGTTTTGAAGTTGTTTCGGCATTGATCCGACGTCGTGCGCCGACTGGGTATATCCTGCAAGACGTCTAATTAATGTCAAAAAGGCGCCGAGGTGACGAAATGACGTATTTTTGCCGTTGATTGGACGTCCCATTGGGCAATGGGACAAACATCACCCATTGACTTTTGTAATTTTGAGTGGTAGTGTGTAGACTAGAGAATAGTCGATCTACGGGGAATCAAGCTAAGAATTTTTTTTTACGGAATTTACAGCTCATGACTCAAGTCAGAAAGACCTTCCCTCGTGTTTTTCGCTTGGTTTTTTCCCCTTCTGCACTCTCTTCTCGGGTTGCCTACTGAGAGTCTAAAGCTAGACTAACTAGTGTGCTGAATGCCATGTGTTTTTATGGTTCCGCTTAAATAATTAGAACGCTGAATAGACGAGTATTTGGAGAAACTCTTCACTTTCCATGATCTTTGTTCTTTGTTAGTGAAAATGAATATTTTTGTGATTATTGAAGAATGACAGACGAGAAATAAATATATGTTATCAAGTTAAACGTAGAATATAGCGAACATTTGTTTACAAATAAACGTTGGTTCCCACGTGAAGTGATGTTAATTTTCTACTACACTCGAGTGCCAAATAAGCGTCCCCACCCCGCTTATTATTTTTTTTGAAAAAAATTCCCCCTCTCCCGCTCTTATTCCACACCACGATTTATTAAATTTTGAGGAATAATCATCGACAAGTCGTTTATATTAAAAATTCGTTGGTATCGTTTGTATAAATAATCATGTTAATAGACAGCCGGCAAAAACCTGTTCAAAGTCGGCAAACTAACGTTAGAACAACATTCTGTTGAACGTTGTTCTAACGTTATTTTGCTGACTTTGAACAGGTTTTTGCCGGCTGGGTAGACATGGTTATTTTGATGGTCATCATTAATTATTGGATATTTCCCAATCCCCCCATTAAAAATAACGATAATGAATTAATATACAAACGGCGCTCCATATTCCTGAGTAATGGAACTCAACCTTAATCTTTAATTTCTAGTGGGTAAAAACCTGTTCAAAGTCCGCAGTAAAGATGCTAGAACAACGTCGATTAGCGTTTTTACTGCGGACTGTGAACAATTCTTTGCACACTGATTGGGTTACCTTCTCTTCATCAGCCAAAGTTTTCTCGAGTTCTTGTGCATATGGCTTTTCTTTTTCTTTATCTTTTCTTCTCACATCAGTGGGTTTTACCTTTGCAAGCTCTTCATATTCTTCTACTTTTTTATCTCCGGCATATTTTGCATCCAGTGCATCCTCGTCATCAGGGGGACCTTTCAATATATCTTTCATTGATTTCGTTCCACTTTTTGTTGGCTTCTCATTAAATCGTGTCTTGTTATACAGATCTATTATTTTATTAGCTTCTTTCTTTTGTTTCAACTTGGCATTATTATCTCCATCATATTCTTTCTTTTGTTTTAACTTGGTATTATTATCTCCATCATATTCTGCTTCACGATTTCCAGCAACGTCATGAAATTTTGCTTCTGTGTCCTTGACTTGTAGATTATTTTTGTTTGATGTTGGTGAGACACGTGTAATGTGTGTGTCATGCGAAGAGTGCTTTATGTCAGGTTTCAAGTTGTCTCTCGCATTGCTTGTCGGATTAATATCTTTATCAGTGTACATAGTGTCAATTGTTGGATGCGTATGTTCTTTTCTCCTATTGTTTATGCCTCTCTCTGGTGGATCCTCTAACGTATCATATATTTCATTTTCTTCATCGGTAGCTGCTAAACTGGCGTTGGTTGAAGTCCTATCAAACGAATTTGACGATTCAAGTGTCGACTTGTCGACTGTTGTTGGACGAAAGTGATGTTGAAAACGAACAGTTCTGTCACCGTTAGCGTAAGCGTTACCACGTGTTTCAAATGTATCAGTTCCAGTCTTCTTCATAAGGAGAGAATAAGGCACATCATCTTCAAAACGTTCAGGCTTTTCTTTAGATATCATAGTTTTCCCGTCATTTACATAGACGTCATCTTTATAAGTAAAATCGACATAATCTTTTTTAAAACCGTCATTTTCTGACGAATCGGTTTGGTCATTGTAAGAATCGGTTGGTCTTCTGAATGAATCGTCTTCATTGTCATCGTCATAATAATTTTCTCTTTCATTTGGTTCATCTTCCGAGTTTTCATCGTTATACATACTCGTCAGATTTTTCTTTACGCCATTTGATGACTCACCTTTGTCGTAAGATAAATGACGGATCGACGGAGCAGCATGACTCATATAATTCGATTCAGAGACGCGATTTATTTCAGTTTTTTTCTTCAAAAATGTTATAGCTTTATGAGCAGGGATTGTTATATCACTCTTTTTAACGATGTCTGATTGGATAATATTTCGGTGCACCATTCCTGATTGGATAATATTTCGGTGCATCATTCCTGATTGGGTAATAGGTGTCACATTCTTTGTACTTTTTTCTTTGTTATTAGGATTAAGATTTTTTGATACTTCGGTATTATTTTGTTTGTTTACTTTTTGGCTTGATTGATTCAATTGCTTGGCTGTGTCATTACGAACTTAAAAATAAGCAAAAAGATTAAAAAAATTGATTAAAAAAAACAACAACAAAAAAACAAAGATAATTTGGGAATTAAGGGACCGTCTCAAAAATAAAATTTAAAGGAGAGAGTTACTGAGTCAGTGATCTTACGACGGATTGGTTTCTTCGTACCGAAGAAACCAATCCATTGCAAGCTCATTGAGCTAACACACACCTGCACAGATTCATTTTTGTTGAATTTTGTCAACTTTAGTTAATTTAACCCTAACAAAAAAGTTTATTTTGAAGCGAAATTTTGAGATGGTCCCTAATGACCTAAATGATCTAATTAGTGCTCCCGGCGCTTTTTTAAAATTTTCGATTTTGGGGGGTGAAGTATTAATAGGAAAGCGGCGCTTATTCCTTATTTCGGAAATTATCAGATTGGACGTTAGATAGAACCAATATCTGAACTAATATCATCTGTGGTATGTTATGTAACTGTTATTAAAGAAAAGTCCGCAAATTCATCTTGTACGCTCCTCCCTTTATTACATAGAAAATGTGCATTGTCATAAATACAGTTATTATCCCTTAGCAAAAGCACTTTAATAAGAGCCCGTTGCTCATTGATCTTTCCAATTATAGAATTGAAACTCCTGAAACTGTAGTATAAACAAATAACTTGGAGAAACTCTCGCGAGAAAAATTTGAAGCTCTGTTGCAAACATATGAAAGTGAAAAGATCGGTAAAAATAATTTCAGAAATCTATTGTTGTCGCTTCGTAATTTCCCGCATGTTCAGAGATTAGATATTTACCTTGTACTTTCTTTGGTGCTGATATTCTAGCATTTGGTTCTTCCTCAATTTCATTGAGCTGATCTAAGTCATCATAAAACTCAATTGCATCATCCATTAAGTTAGCTAAATCTGAAACTTCTCTTTTATTTATTTCATCCCCTTTGTTTTTTTCTGCGTTACTTCCTTTCTCTGTGTTGCTATTAGTTTTCACTAAATTCATCAATTTTCTGCTCTCAATATTGTTATTATTACCTTCTTTCAAGTTTGTTTCATTTTTTTTTCTTTTTGAATTCGATAAAATCTCTTTTTTTATAAATGTGATAGGACTCTTTCCAAGAATGTCTACTTTGCTTTTATGATTAGCCGTACTTTTAGACGTTGAAACTTTTTGTTTACTTTTCACACGTTTGTGTTTTCTATGGTGGTGCTTTCTTTTATGAGAGGATGAATGTTTTGATTTTACTTTTTGACTAACCTCTTTAACTTTCTGTTTTTTTGTTTTTGAATGCATGACATTGTGTCGTTGATATCCATTATTGTCATATTTCGTACGAAGAACTCCACTTGTATGAGCATTTTCACCAGGTTTTTGCGGTTTATTAACATCATCTAAACTTGGATGGGTCGAATTTTTATCTGACTTGAATTTAACGAGGTCTGCGACATCATCAGCGTGCATTAGTTTTTTCCAGTTTATAGGAAATTCGTCATCCTTTGTAACTTCTGGTAGATTGTAGTTAAAATTGATTGATTTATCTTCTATTGTTTCTGTATGAATTAATTTTACAGCTGGTATAATTTCTATTTCTTTTCCGTGTGTTAAATTAGAAAGATCTAGAACAAAAAGTATAAATACCTTAAATGTGGTTGAGCCTAAGTTTCTCAATCTCCCCCGCAGAGACTTACGCGACAGCCTGCAAAAACAAAAAACACCTTCGGTGGAGAGTGTAAGCTTCTTATATTTCTCATTTTTGTGAAGAATCTTTGTAATGTGATTCGCTAATCAAGCAATTCATATACTTTTTACTATATGGGACTTTTGTCTCTTATGTTTGTTTCTTTGTTCATTAGGGTATACCGTAAGAAATCCCGAATATAAGCACCCGAACATAAGGCCATCCCCTCCCCTCGATAGCTCCCTCCAAATCTGGAACGCATACACTCTCCCAAATATAAACCCCGGTATGTCAAAATAAAGCAAGTGCCTCATAACGCAAAGTAAAAAGACATTCATGGTTAAGCAGACAGTTTATTTATGTCATATATCAAGTTTCTTTATGTATTGTCTATACAAATATATATTGTCTATAAAAATTCATTTTTATAACGCAAAATCCCTCCCGTTTATAAGTCCCCAGCCCGGAAATAAGCCCTCGAATGTATGCGTTACTAATCCAGTTAGTTTTAGTTGAGATTTAAAAGTTTCTTTCCTAATATTCCCAATTTGAGCCTGGGATGTTTTGTGGATGATCTGGTCCTTTGTTTCTATATTTGTTTTATAAAACAAGCTGGTTTGACAGGAGGCATAGTAAGGTGTATCCTCTGAAGTTCAGTAAATTCAGTTGCATTGTTCTATAATATCGAGGATATATTGACCTTCCTAGTTAACTGTATGCATTCCAAAATGTTTGACAGAAAAATGTTCGAAACACCTTTTTGTGGAACATATGTACTTATATGATTTTAATGGGTGAAGTTAGAGTTCTCTCAGATCGCCTACCCGTAAATAGCACTTACCCTGCGAGTAAACACTTGTTCAAAGTTCGCAGCAAAGACGCTAGAACAACGTGAAACGACATTGTTCTAACGTCTTTACTGTGGACTTTGAGCAAGTTTTTGCCTACTGGGCAAGAAGCAATAAGAGAAGAGGTATTGAGTAATGATCATTTCTTCTTCACAGTTGCTCACTTACCCAGTAGGCAAAAACTTGTTCGCAAAGTTCGCAGTAAAGGTGTTAGAACAACGTTGAAAGCAGAGAGCGCTATAATTCCCGGGTGTGGAAGCAGCGCATATCTCCTTTACCCTAAGTGACATACGCGGGTCAGTGAACGGAACATAAGATATTAGAGTTTTTTCTTGGCGGAGATGTTCAAAATAAAAAAAATATTTAATGGTATTTCCCAATTGGAACTAATATAGGTGTATTAACTTATATATTTACAATCTACAACTAATTATCTTCGAATATGTGCGTCTAATACGTTACGTATGGTTACGTATTACATTCGCTTTCCAAATTTTAAAAGTATAAGTGATTTTAAAAATCTCCAAAAAATAGAGGGGGTACAAGACGTTTGTGGTTTGTTAGCTGTGATCCAGACCTCTCCCAACTCTAATATTTTTTAAGGTTTATCTATATTAAATTATCTAACTATTAGGCAAAAATCCAGATTGATTCACGTTGAAAATTGAATGTCAAACTTGTTGATTTGAATCTTTCTTACTCCTATTGGTACTGACGTTAGATGTTACTGACGTTAGATGTAAATATTCGAAAATAAAAAGTCTGCTATGTTTAAATTGTGTTGCCAGGGTAATGCAAAGATACATTCAAAATCAAAACAAAGAAAACAAACAAGGTGTCAAGTGTCAGGATGAAAATACTCGTTCGTTCTTCTTGAAAAACTTACCATAATCCTCCAAATCATCGATTATATCAAACTTTAATCTATAAAGTTTAGTTTGGAAAAGAATAAAGCCGGCCTCCTAATCATAATCGTCAAGTAAATATATAGCGCACTCTGGTTGAAAGCGTTGTTCGAGCGTCTTTACTAGGAATTTTAAACAAGTTTTTGCTCACTTACGTTCTACAATCTTGTTTTCAACATTACCATCAACATGTGGCCCATGACTGATAGGTATACTTTTGTTTGAATGTGTACGATTTGACTGTGATAAAGGATCATTGAACTTTCCAGTTTCAATCATCTTTTCTAATTTTTCTTCTACTCTAGGCAGTTCAATCCTCTTTTTCGAATTATTTTCATATGTTTTATCTAAAACAAAATTCATGCATGTCTTGAGAACACGCCGAACACGTTCCCAAATATATCCGTATATGCCGAATACGTTCCCGGATACATCCGAATGTACCCAATGCGTTCCCGGCTATATACATATGTACCGAATACGTTCTCGAATATATCGGTATGGGAACTCAGTCTATATACGGATATTTTCGGGAACGTATTTGGAAAACATGGATGAGCTAGGAGCGGAAATAAAACTTGCGCGAAAATTAAGAATATTAGGTACCTTGCCGGCATGTGACCCGTTGAAAAAAGCCACGTGCCAAAAGGACATACATTTGAAAAGATAATGTTCTAGATTGATTATTACCTGGGATATCATGTAGCGTGTTCTTGTTTTTGTTACCTTCAATGTTATGTTTTACGGTACGAATACTTTTAATTTCTTCTGCATATCTCTTAGCATCATCCAGTTTTGATAATGTTACATTCGCACTGTTAAAATTTCTAGTATCATGTAATGATGCAATGACTTTACCAGAACTGTCCCTAAATTGGACTAAATTTCTTTTTCCATCTGAAGGAGTTCTATCTTTTTTATACGGTGGAACCGCTGGCAGAGCATGATTGGATATAACTACATCTCCATGTTTATCTTTAAATGGTTTTAAACGGCTATCAGAAGTTCTTGTTTCGGTTTTATTCAGATTTGAGTTGAATTCGCTCCGTTTGAAAGGTAGATACCCATTTACTGGTGGCAATCTATGTTGAGATATCACTTTGGCGCCATTCTTATCTATAAATGGTTGCAGATGTTCATTCCTTACTGGCTTTGAGTTGGATTTGCTCCTTTTGAATGGTAAGTACCCATTTACTGGTGGCAGTCTATGTTGGGATATCACTTTGTTGCCATTCTTATCTATAAATGGTTGAAGATGTTCACTCTTTACTGGCTTTGAGTGAATCTTTGTTTTTTTTGTTAGCGGTAACGCAAGATAGCGATAGTGTTGTGCAGAGTGTGCAGTAACAGTATCGCCATGCTTGTCTTTAATTGGTTTGTGGGAAATCCCATCTAAAGGTTTATAGTGTTTTGCATGATTAACACTTTGTGTCTTGGTTATGCCCCTTCTAATACGAAGATTATGACCACCACCATCAGCTGATGCAAACTCCGAAGAATGCACTAAATGAGAATATAATTTGATAAGACTATTTTTCATACCGAAGTATCAGAAATGGGTTTGCAATTGAGTCATACCAATTTTCAACCTATGCGGAGCATATTAAGAACAGTACAAACTTAACAACACCTTAATAATTATAAGAAATGCAACTCCGCGATACCTGATGTTAGCAATTCATGTTCCAAATCATCTATATTGCTGCATTGACAGTGTGTAACTAATAAGTAAATTATACAGAAAATGATCAGCTGTGAATTATTTGTCATTTCCACGCCATATTATACATGAGTGGTAAAGATAGATTAGTTAATTATAGCCTCTCTATTAATTCGCCATTTTTAATTAATTAATTAAAGCTTAATTTCATTAAATTTAACGCTTGCAAACTCACTTTCAGCAAAGTGTGCATGTAGAGAAATACTCAATGACTGCTCATTCAAGCGAGTTGCTAAGACTTAGATTTCTTACTTGAGTACCATAACTCTCACCAGCAGAAAAGTTAGAAACTTATGCAAGAAGTTGCATAGCAAGTTGTACATTTTTAAAATATTGAATGTATATCATGATGAAGATCTCTGATTCTAAATATTAAGGGCAATTTCAAAAACAGACTCTCATGCGATGTCAAAAAAAAAAATGCGAATCGCAACCCGTTTTTTGCCCGATTCTACTGTTTTGCCGTTTGATGTCGTATAAACTTTCATATTGATTTCAGTAGAATGTTATTCCCACGAGCTTGATATAGTACTCTCACAAGTAATAATTCAAAGGAGGCGCCATATTTGATTTGGAACTCTTTTACTCGATCTAATCTAATGTTCAAATCTTTGAGAGGTGATCGTCATTATCAACCTCGATCCCAGCGCTTCTTCACAAATTTAGACGTCAAGAGAGTAGAAGCCCTGAGATCGAGGTTGCGTCATTATGTATAGCTCGACTACTATATCAAAATAGACACTAGCGAAATTTTGTTGCAGCTACAGATCCATTTTAGAACCCTTTGCATAAATTATGAGACATTTTACGAATTTTGGCGTACAATACACACCACAAGTCGAAAATGTGCAAAAACGCGCAACAAAATATGTAGACGGACTTAAAGATCTGGACTACCAGGAGAGGTTGAGAAAATTGGAGCTTCCAACATTACAGTATCGCTGAGCTCGTGGCGATATGATCGAAATTTCCATGTATATGATAAAAGTGTAATATCTAAAAAATTTCAACCAAAAGAACGAGTTAGCAGGAAGCATAGCTTTTAACTCCATGATCGTACGGCGAAGGATGATGTGAGGGGAATTCAAAGCAATTCATTCTATTACCGCTCAGTGCATGCATGGAACAATCTTCCGAGCAAGGTTGTCATTGCGAAGGATATGAATGCGTTCAAGAACATGCTAGACGAACACTGGGAACACGAGCCATGGAAATTCAACGACGAAGAATAATTCGATCGATTCTTAGAGGCTGAATTAAGCCTGCGAATTGTATACCTTAATTATTATTATTATTACTAAGGATTGGGATTATGAATTTTGTTTCTGAATATTAGGGTTATTTTTCCGGGAGTAACTTAACCCTGAACAGGAAGTTATTTTTTGGAAAATATAAAATTTTGTTAAAACAGTTTCTGTTGTTGCTAGGTAAAATTGAAACCGAAACTCTTTTGGAAATATGCAAGGTCGCGACTGAAATCTAGACATACTATTCCTAGTTTAACTAAATCAGATGGGTCCAAGGCTACCAGTGCCAAGGACAAGACTCAAGCACTAAATGATTTCTTCACCAGTGTCTTCACGGCTGAAAATCTTCAAAACATTCCTTCTGTGTCTACCACTCAAGTATTCGAAACGCTATTAACTATCGAAATCACTCTAGAAATTGCAAAGTTCAAACTGGATTCCCTAAATCCGAACAAATCACCAGGTCAAGACGGATGGCATCCTCATTTTCTGAAAGAACTTTCTGATCCTACAAATATATATAGCGTTTTTATGCATTGCAAAATGATAAGGAATTGCATCGTGTTTTTTTTAAGGCAAGATTTGATAATCAAATAAATGGTTACAATAGCTAAGAAGTTTCTAATGTATAGTTGTTATTTTTATATTCTATTTTCCAAAATACTCATTCATATTTACAATAAATATTATCTTCAGAGAATCATAAAGAAACTATCCAATGGGCAAAAACTTGTTCAAAGTCTGCAGTAAAGGCACTAGAACAACTTCGAACAGCGTTGTTCTAGCGTCTTTACTGTGGACTTTGAACAAGTTTTTGCCCACTGAATAATCCGTTGCGCGTTTCTTAATCACTTTTATTATATACATACAGTATCAGTGCTCGATGTGCAACAATCACTATGGAGAAGTGAGCATAACGTCGAGCTATGTAGCCTGGAACTATGCTCCACGTCGAGCTATGTAGCCTGGAACTATGCTTCACAGTGAATATTTCAACCTGCTGATCTCCCACCAACAACAGTTCTAAACATACTATAATTATTTTGGTTATATTTAATTTCAATATTTCTCCATGAACCTAGTGGTACAACAATAGCAGTAGCATCATCATCAGATCCATACTGCTGAGCAGTTGTTGCTAAGTCTTCTGCCGAATCTACTGGATCATCATGCTGATTAATAATATATATTATTTCCTCATTACTCATCGCATGAGTAATTCCATCAGTACATAAAACAAGAAATGAGTCTTTAAATTCATCTATGGTTTCATGGCAAATTGACGGCTTGCTTATTACACCATCTGGTTTTAGTAATAAATTTCCGAATGATCGAGTCATTGCTAAACGACCATTTACTAAAGGTTTAAATCTGCTATCCCAATCAATCCAACCACCAGATAATTCAATACGCCTTGCTTCATCTGGATTATCTGGAATATGTTCCAGTGTTAGTTCAATTGGTTTACCATTACGACATAAAATTGCTTTGCTATCTCCAACGTTTGCAACTGTGAGATACTGGTTATCGATGAGTACTCCTACAACAGCAGTCGATCCTACCATTTCTGAAATATATATAATATATCAAATCAAAGTTTAATAAGGACTTTGACAAGGGTACTGTAAATAAAGAAAGATTGAAAATTCCTGAATATACTCATGCTATACATGCAATGTATACTGAAAAGAACCTACAGGAAAAAAAAAGAATTTGATATGAAGTTTTTGAATGAAAGGAAGATCTGCATGTAAATATTCACAATGGCTTAGAATAAGTATATTTCCTTGTAAATCCTTGCAACCCATCACCTTACTATAAAGTTTACAACTGGCTATCTCCAGGGGTTGAAGGAAGCATGAACATAATTACATAAAAGAGAAGTGAGGCAACTTGGTTTCGTCGTACTAAAGAACCAAATCGGTAGCAATTCATATTATATATCAAGCCTCATAATAAGTTTTGCAAAGCTGAAAACTTTACTCAAAAACATTCCTCACAAGTGATGTCCAACTGTTGTTATGAGGCTTGTAATACAATATTTTTGTTTTGTTTGTAAAAAATCCAATTATGAAACAATTTACCTCTTCGTTTTAAATCATCCCTTACACCTATTGCTTCTGCGAGAAAGTTTTGACAATCATCAAACGAGTTCAGCATTATCTCATCAAGTTTTTCAAATACTGCATCATATAAATTATAATTCGATATCAGTTTTTCTTTTATAATGTTCGGCAGATTACGTTTAACAAAGTTTGAAACAAATATACCATTATGTCCATCAAAAACACTAAAGCATTGCATATTGGTTGTGAAGTTTTGTGTGTCATAACAATCTTCATTTTTGTGATTGCGAGATCTTCCAGGGAGACTACAACCACCAATGTTTATAAAGAAAGGAGGAACATTTATTGTACAGTTGTGTCTTGACACCAATCTCAAAGAAAGCAGTTTCCTACCAATATTTAATCTTATGAGTTTTTCTCTGGATAGTAATCTTGTTGTCATTAATTTCACATTCATTGTAAAAATATCATAGCATACGTTCCTCTTTGCATTTTACATAAATTGACGTTTATACTATATCTGCAAAAAACAGAAAGTCATATATGTTATAGTTACATGAATAAGCCTCAAGATAACGGTCGGACATAACCTGTGGAGGATTGTTTTTTGAACACAGTTTCAGCTGCAAAGTCAAAAAACACTCCTCCATGGGTGATGGCTAATCAATATACATTGGAGGCTTGCATCAAAGATAAAAATTACGAGAGGTCACCAATGATTGTAGTGTGACAAAGTGCCACCAAATAATAAAAAATAGGGGATAAGATAAGACATATATTTTTCACATGTTATAAAAAAGGGTAACAAAGTCAAATAAGCAAATTTGCACAAGTACAGTTAAATCACAAAACTTTTTGAGGTTCTCTTTTCTCTATAAGCTACCAAATCATAAAATATCATCGATATAAATACAGTAAAGTGCATGTCCACTAAACTAAACTGAAATGGGAGACATGAACACCTTTTTTTACATTGCTAAAAAAGCAATATATGGTATCTAGCTAACTACCCTAACTGGCTATAGCTAATATGCAACCAAAAAGCAAAAGCTAATAAAGAAGGTACAATGTGATTCCCCATCCAAGAACAAAAAAAAAGCATAGGATATTGCAGACAAATCTACACTAACACTATAAAGATACCTACACAATACTCAAAATCCCACACATGATGTGATTTCACATCCAGACATCGTGTCTGTTGTGCGCGTCTGCCCGTTCCGACCTGCTTCTTCCCACAAAAAGAGAGAATGTTTTGCTTTCGATTTTCGTGTAACAATACGCACGAAATTATTTTCGTTTTTCCCCCCGTATGCATTGAAGTAAATATAATGTTTTGTACAAATTTTGATTAGATCGTCCGGGGGTAATAAATTAGCAGTATAATGGCGCGGAGAACTCCAAATCAAAACCACAAATGAAAACAGACAGACATGGGAGCATGGGAGAACAGAGAAGAGAACATAGCTAGAGCGAGCTACATTCCGACTCACGGCCTTTCAAATTCGGGACATGGTCATTTGCTTAATTTAGTAACTCCCTGAGGTGCCCCTATGGTGGACACGGAAGGGAAATTTTGAGAGACTGCTGGAAAATAGCGAGATTGCCCTCTAGCTCACACGCAGAGCTCAGCTAAATCAGCCGGGGATTATAAGGGGGAGGG